>CM035816.1:34536694-34801694 GCA_020458035.1 Magallana ariakensis
TTTTATCAAATTTCTGAATTTTATTCTTTATGTTTATTTGATAACGAAAGGTAGGAAATGCTCTTGTTTGTGACGTCAAACAAATCAAATGAAGAGTTTGGATTTGTAACAATTTAACTTTCTAACAAAAAATCTATTCTTATAAGTTTGTTTAATGTAAATATGTTATTTTGTATGTATTATAATTTTCAATTACAGTCAAAATAAGAGCAAAAGTAAAGTAAATGCCAAGTGAATCTAATTCTTTAACACCCCCCTCCCCCCCAAAAAATTAAATTAAACTACAGTCACTGTACATGTGTACCTACCTTTGGCAGTCTTGGCGGTGGTTTAATCTGTAATGTTGATCTGAAAATAAACCAAAAATACCAGATGTTTCTCAGCAGTTTGGTAATCTCTCTCCACATTATACAAAATTACCGGTAATATATTTGTTCCCGATCATGAAAAATTGTCATGTGATGTCATCGATTTAATTTGAAATGATACATGTATTAAAATTTTGAATTGCTTGCAATACATCCTGCATGCTCATAGATTATGACTTGAAGCACTGAAGTGTATTTTATGCTTAATGCATATATACATGTTTATGATATATATAAATATTTCATACAAGTTTATTATGCAATCACAAATTAAATTGAACTGTGCTGGCTGAAACAGACAAGAGTGAATTAGTATAAAATTTAACAGAAAAAGGAACTAATTAATCAAAAACATTTCCCTCGAGTGGTTCTACACTACTGAAGGTCCATGAAAAACTTTCTAAATTAACAGATGAAAGAAGGATCAATATTAAATCAGAACTTAATTGACTATATTAGTATCGGAATGTCCAGTAAGGTGGTCACAATAGTAATACATCCAAAAAATTAATTTTCCCAAAAATTCAACAATTAAAACTGACTGGTGATCGAGGTGAAAAAAAAAGAAGATATATTTTAAGGCCGGAGCAGAAATGCACCACAACTTTCTGGTTTTAAACTGGGGTATGATAAATATATTAATTGACATAAACTACTTATAGAAAATAACAAGTCTAAGAAATGAATATAATAATTATCGTAGCTATTAGCTATAAGCTTGCTGGAGATATTTTAAGGGCTCTTCACATTTATACACAGCTGACAGGAAATTCACAGAAGTTTCCCCCTGACATATTATAAATAAACATGCTTGTATAGAGCTATATACATCTCCTTGTTTCAGTAGAGGTGACATAGAGATACAAAGGGCAAGTTGTCCTCAAGTGTGTATTGATTTCTTTGACTTCCTTTTCTATAATGTGGTCCTTGACACAGAAAATTGAGTTAAATTTACAGCCCAATTATGTTTGTGATACAGGCAATTAACAAGGTGATTTTATATTGCATAAATGCTTATTTTTTTTAACTAGCACATCTAAACTGTGGAAACTTGAAAAGACAATTCATCATCCCTTTCATACTTCATTATTCATTTTTAAAATATCTTAAATATTTGTTTAAATCATCCAAAAGTCAAAAGTACATGTTCTACACAAAACCATGCATAGAGAAGATACACAATGTAAAAAGCTTAAAACTTTCTATAAAAACAGAATTCAGGAAAATCTTGCAACCTGAAACACCCTGTACTATAGATCATTCAATAACTTTACAGATGAATTAGGGTAAGAAGAGTTCTATGTAAGTAGTGACATTCCTTCTAATTGGTTGGTAGTAGTGGGAAGAGTTTATAACAACAGTTTTCATTGGCTTACTGTTCGGACAGTGGAATATCCTCGGCTGGAACTGACATTTGGTTCTCATGGCCCCTAAATAGTTTGTTATTACAAGTTTAGAATATTTGTCTCTTTTACGGTATACAGTATATATTGAAAATGTCGCACAATTACATACATTATGATAACGAAACACAAAATTTCAATGTGAATCATTAATTATGTTCACGACTGTCTAATCTATACCATCAAATTTATTAATATCAGAAAATTTATTCACATTAAGAAAATGAAGCTAAGGAAATACAAAATCTATCCAACATCCAAAAATTAACTATCCAATCATGCACCATTATGAAAATGTCCTTCCCTACAATCATGCTCTCGAGTGAATATTTTTTGCTATATCAAAGTTTCATCTAAATGAAAAGTTTGAAGAAAGGGCGTATGATATTCCTTGTGCTGTTGTTTGGAGAAGGGAGGAGGCCAAATCTGTGCAGCAACCCTTGACAACAACAAGAAGCCGTGAATAACTTGTAAACTTTTTTAAATAGTACATGTAAGCCTGAACATATCTCATTGCCAGGGAAACTCTGAAAACATAAAAAATCATTAGTTATGAAGAATGAATGAAAACCTCTTAAAATCCCCTTTGAATGCAATATGAAAATTAACTTCCCCCCAAAAAAGAGAAAAATAACCGCACAAAAAAACTATTATAAAAAGCTTTCTATGCTATTTGAAAGAAAGTATGTAATTATATCTAATATAGGGCATATGGACCACAGTTTACAGCATCAGTGTTTATGAAAAAATATCTTAAATATAATATTGAAAAGACTATCAAAGGAGTTGTAAATATTGATAATTCTGTACAAAGCTGGACAGAAAAGCTACATGAAGGGACTAAAACTATACAAAAAAGTCATAATTATGTAATTGTTTCCAAGTACAGTATCCCAGCTTGTGGAAGCTTAAAGCAGCAGTGCAGAATATTCAATTAATATATAATAATTCTTTGGCTTTCTGGTTACATTTGAGTATATATTTGTTGTGTGTATACTGTAATTAAGCCTGGTTTTATAAAGTCAAGATGATATATATACTTTTCAATATAGAGTTCCATCCCATAGTTAAAACTAATAACCACCATTTTGTATATGCCCCTCTAATCAATCATGCAAATATTCTATTTCAAATTGTTTAACAAATTTTTTTTTTTAGACAGATCTATAAATACTTCTGACATGATTATAATGTTAAAAAATTACCAATATCTAAACCTATATACTATCATGCCAATCTTCTATTACAGTAACAGAAAAATTGAGAATCTTTTATACTTCTATATCTAGGAGAATGTTCTAAGATGTCATTCTTAGCTAGTGCATTTACATGTATATACAACAATCATTATTACTGGTAAAACAAACTAAAAAATGTTTGCATGTGTCTTAATACCAGGTACTTAAAATGATTGTTTACAATTATATAATTTCTTTAACCCAACCACCATCATTGTGACAGCTTTTCAATGTTTATTCTGAAAAACAGGCTTTCCGTCTCTTTGTTATTTCTTAATTAACACCATGATTAAAGCTGTATGACCTAAGACACATGGATTAATGAAGCTCCCTTCCCTTAGGCTACACAACTGTTACTACAAACTATATCAAACACACATATTAATCCCCCTCCTTTAATGTCATATATGTCTGCTGATCAACACAGGGGTTAGAGTAATGAAAAAAAAATATGAAATGGCATGAGATGATGAAAACACATCAAAGCTACAAACAGATACAAACTAGATCAGCAGGCATGGATGGTTGTTGGTTTTGTTTTGTTTTTTTACCTCTGAATGAGTTCCTCATTCACAGAATCCAAGAGACCCCTAGATAAAGATAGAGCCAAGCTCATCAGCTTACATTATTATCTGATTCAATTATTAAACATGTACTGGTATATACTAGTGTAAAGTTGTAGGTCACCCTACCAACATGGTGTACATATTATAAGATATTGTAGTCCCACATTGACAATTTATCCATGTATACAAATGGAATAAAAGGAAACAACTAAGGATTTCTTAGAGCAAGGAAAAGACAACTTTCACATTTTTAAGAGTTATTTCCCTTTGTTAATCTCCCATCCTCTAATTTACCCGAGGCGAGTTCAACACAGCGAGCGCTCGCAAGCCAAAATTTGTGTTGCGGGAATTTTGGCAAGCGCTCGCTCTGTTGGACACGCTTCAGTAAATACAATGTACTTTTAAACCTTCAAATAAAATGGGTTTTTTTTTTTTTAAAGTTTTGTGCTATTCTTCTACAATAACTGCCATTGAATGGGGCAACATGAGGGTTTTTATCAATGCATTGCCATAAAAAGCAGATGTTTGCCTGAATTGCACCAACTGACCCCAGATTAACCCCCTCCCACAAAGGGAAATAACTTTTGTTTATGAATTAAAATTCTTTTATCCTAAACATTAATTATTGCCTAATACATGTATTTAGTGTCATTTAATGGGTTCAAAAAGTTACTATGTTATGTATTAGAACATCAATTATTTCTAATGTTCAAACCACGATCAGCAATATTAAAAACAAAATCTATATTAATTGACCTATAAAAAAGTGTACAGAGTCAAAATCATGACAGTTACATGCAACTTTTCAGAAAAAAGGAGACATCTTCTCCTAAAAGCAACAGTGCAGATTTATTGACTGAAAGAATTGATCACTTTATTCAGTAAAAGGATAATTAAAGCACTTAGTGATACTGAAATTATAGTTTTTTAAAAAGTAGTTCAATAGCATCCACGCATATAGGACAATTCAAACATTAACTTTTAAAGTTTTAAAAACTGTGAAATTACATGTAAATAGGGTCCGGTTCATACTTCCTTCTTGGAGATCTGAAGCCAATGAGAAGATCAAATTATAAACTCCTACATTCAGATGAGAGGACTTAAACACTTTTAAAATGTAATAGTGCATTCATCCTAATTTCATTCGGAAATCATTCCTCCGCTTTTCAGTTTTTGTATTAATATACATGATTGTATGTCACATTTCATTTTCCAGTAACTAGAAATATTTTGAGAATTTAATGTTCACAGTTGTTTTAAAACCATGTTATTTTAAAATATTTTGAGAAAATTTACAGGTACATACATATTCATAGTATCATGCTGCATTTTATAAACTTTAATGTACCAATTACCGGTAATTGATTTTTACTCTGAAACTTAATACCGGTGTCATATAATATCTTGAACCCCGCGATATATTGAACCCGGGTTCAAAATATCGCTGCGATATATTGAACCCCCCCATAAAATATTGAACCCCGGGTTCAAAATATTATGGCCGCGATATTTTGAACCCCCCCTCTAATTTTCATTGCCATTGGAGAGGGGGTTCAAAATATTATGGCCGCGAAATATTGAACCCCCAACCTATTTCCAATTCCCTTTGGAGAGGGGGTTCAAAATATTATGGCCGCGATATTTTGAACCCCCCTCTAATTTCCAATTCCCTTTGGAGAGGGGGTTCAAAATATTATGGCCGCGATATTTTGAACCCCCCTCTAATTTTCATTGCCATTGGAGAGGGGGTTCAAAATATTATGGCCGCGATATATTGAACCCCCAACCTTTTTCCAATTCCCTTTGGAGAGGGGGTTCAAAATATTATGGCCGCGATATTTTGAACCACCCTCTAATTTTCATTGCTATTGGAGAGGGGGTTCAAAATATTATGGCTGCGATATATTGAACCCCCAACCTATTTCCAATTCCCTTTGGAGAGGGGGTTCAAAATATTATGGCCGCGATATTTTGAACCCACCTCTAATTTTCATTGCTATTGGAGAGGGGGTTCAAAATATTATGCCCGCAATATATTGAACCCCCATCCTATTTCCAATTCCCTTTGGAGAGGGGGTTCAAAATATTATGGCCGCGATATTTTGAACCCCCCTCTAATTTTCATTGCTATTGGAGAGGGGGTTCAAAATATTATGGCGGCGATATATTGAACCCCCATCCTATTTCCAATTCCCTTTGGAGAGGAGGTTCAAAATATTATGGCAGCGATATTTTCATTGGAGAAATGAAAATAAGAGGGGGGTTCAAAATATCGGGACCATAATATTTTGAACCCCCCTCTCCAATGGGAATTCGAAATAGGAGGGGGGTTCAAAATATCGCAGCCATAATATATTGAACCCCCTCTCCAATAGCATTAAAAATTAGAGGGGGGTTCAAAATATCGCAGCCATAATATTTTGAACCCCCTTTCCAATGGAAATTGGAAATAGGAGGGGGGGGGTCAAAATATCGCAGCCATAATATTTTGAACCCCCTTTCCAATGGAAATTGGAAATAGGAGGGGGGGGTCAAAATATTGCAGCCATAATATTTTGAACCCCCTCTCCAATGGGAATTGGAAATAGGAGAGGGGGGTTCAAAATATCGCAGCCATAATATATTGAACCCCCTCTCCAATAGCATTGAAAATTAGAGGGGGGTTCAAAATATCGCAGCCATAATATTTTGAACCCCCTCTCCAATAGCAATAAAATTTAGAGGGGGGTTCAAAATATCGCAGCCATAATATTTTGAACCCCCTCTCCAATGGGAATTGGAAATAGGAGAGGGGGGTTCAAAATATCGCAGCCATAATATATTGAACCCCCTCTCCAATAGCATTGAAAATTAGAGGGGGGTTCAAAATATCGCAGCCATAATATTTTGAACCCCCTCTCCAATAGCATTGAAAATTAGAGGGGGGTTCAAAATATCGCAGCCATAATATTTTGAACCCCCTCTCCAATAGCAATAAAAATTAGAGGTGGGTTCAAAATATCGCGGCCATAATATATTGAACCCCCTCTCCAATAGCATTGAAAATTAGAGGGGGGTTCAAAATATCGCAGCCATAATATTTTGAACCCCCTCTCCAATGGGAATTGGAAATAGGAGAGGGGGGTTCAAAATATCGCAGCCATAATATATTGAACCCCCTCTCCAATAGCATTGAAAATTAGAGGGGGGTTCAAAATATCGCAGCCATAATATTTTGAACCCCCTCTCCAATAGCAATAAAATTTAGAGGGGGGGTTCAAAATATCGCAGCCATAATATATTGAACCCGGGGTTCAATATTTTATAGGGGGGTTCAATATTTCGCAGCGATATATTGAACCCGGGTTCATAATATCGCATAATATATTGAACCCGGGTTAAATATTTCGCGGTATCAAAATATTATATGACACCGGTACATGTAGCTTTGATTTATAGATTTGTGAAATTTTTATGTTTAAGATCCAAAGTGACAAATCTTTTATTTTACTTTTTTTGTTGAACGAATTATCAGAAAACAGCAACAAAACATGAATAACACATACACTGTAAAAGAATATAAATCCCATGCTTTCTACAACTACGAATTCATAAAAAGTTTTATAAATGCAAATAAAAAAACCAGTATTATTTTCATTTAAAAAATTATGATCAAAACAAAATATGGCAGCTAAAAGGTGATTATACACGAACCATATACCTGCAATAAACCAACTTTTATATGCGAGGACTTTATTTAGATTTTCTTGATTTAATGACTGCATGGAAATAAACTGGTTTGTGGCACCTTATTTTTACTATAATGATGTAGATTTTTTTGGAAAATATTAACCAGAAACATTTGAGGATTGGATTGGGCGATAAGAAACATATTCGCGACTACGAGGCCTTCTCAAATCTCGCAAAAGTTTCTCGCCTGTAAACTTTTAAGTTGGTTTAAAGTAAACAGACACTACCATATTGTGCATTTCACTTACATTTAATTTTGCTTACAACAGAAACATTCAAAAATCTACACGGACTTGCGGACAAAACACTGCATAGAAACACCACTGAAACTTTTCATGATAAAAGCATCTAATTAATTAACTCAATGTAACATATTTTATGTAATGAAAAACTTACATCTCAGACACGGGATCATCTAAATAGGAATGGGCTGTTTTGAAGTCTCCATCCTATAAAAATCATTTTGAAAGTTAATGATGAAAATTTCCCTGAAAAATGATGAGTGAAATGCTCTATAATTTTCTTTTTTATTTAGAAAGATAATTTGATGTCCACGATATTTTCAGTCTAGTATTATTTATTAAAAACATTAGCAACATGTGTAACAGTTTGAATATTTGCATATGCAATAAAATATAGAATAAATACTTTTTTTTGTCTTATAAAACATAATGTTACAGAATATGATATTTGGCAAGGTTAAGAAACCATGACAGAGAGCAAGGCTTGTTGATATAGGCATTCTGGACATAAACCAGTCAAACTTCAAACTTTTCAATGTTTCAAAAGAGATGCTTTATATATCCATCAAATAAAATACGAGCTTGTTGACCCCGGCGAACTTACATGCTCTGTTGGGATGTTCACTGTAAAAAAAGAGAATTTCAAATAAATATGTTACAATTTATAAGATAAACTCAATTTACATGTATTACTAACAATAAAAGTAATACTGACAATAATCACATCACAGATACATGTATTTTCCTCACCTTGGAATTCCAGACTATTGCGTGCTGCACTGCTTTGTGAAGAGTTCTGTGAAGATATTCTTCTGGGAACATTTTGTAAAACCTAGGAAAATATAAACAATTCAAAAGTTGGTTTTTTTTTATCTTAGGAAATATTGACTCATTAGTATGATTTCAGATAAAACCTAGGAAAATATAAACAAAGCAAAAGTTTGTTTTTCTTTTTCATAGGAAGCATTGAATTGTTAGTATGATTTCAGCTGTCTTTTTCACTGCAAAGCATCAGTAAAATTCTTTGCTTTGGAATTTACTCACTCCATCATCATCCTCTTGTAAATCAAAATCTCCCGGGGATGTGGGATTGTGTACTTTATCTAACAGCTCTCGAGTCGAGTTTCTGGACAAGTGTTCGCTCAGCATAAACGGATGCTGAACAAAAGAGGAAGTAAAAAAGAAATAACAATTGTATGAAAATGGTCTCTATGTGCTTTAAAAATGCTTTAAAATAGTAGATGATTTAACTCCTGAAATGCATAGTTTATAAAGACAGTCACTTCACAATTTGTACAAACCTCTAGCAATTTATCTGCAGTGGGTCTCTTTTTGGGGTTTTTTGTGAGCGCAACTTTGATAAAATGCTGAAATGTCTGGGACCTGTAGTGATGAATATTTTCATATTTTAATAAATCAGAAATGTAACAGAGTTCAATGGTGACCAATTTTATAAGTTCATTATCCTTATAAGGAAGAGTCCTCAATAAATACCGTATGAAAAAAGAACAGAAACTTGGCAGTTATACATGTAATTCAGTGTGAAATAGAAGACAGTACCATTTATTCTTGTCCTTTAACTGTGGAGGTTTGAATCCACTTTTGGACATCAGAAATAATGCCCTGCAAAAGAAACATATAAAGAATACTGAACAACACTAAATATTGTGAATGTCTGGTACTAGAGTTCACATTTAAAGCATATCTCTTTTAAATTCTATTTTTTATTTACAAGAGGCCCATGGGCCACATCGCTCACCTGAGGAACAATAGGTATGATGAAATCAGCTTAATGGAGTCATAATATCAACTATCTGGACAATGTAGTATAATACATGTAGATCCTGTATAAATGAAAATCCATTTTTCCCCCTGGATATTCTTATTTTTATTATCATTAGTCCCTTTTCTAACAGGATGATTTTATAGTCATAACACATGTTGAGCATTGCAGTTCTCAAAAAGATCCTAAATAATTGTTTATGTATGGGATATAAATCTACATCAAACTCTGAACCCCTTGTGAGGCCCAAGAATCATCAAGGGGCCAAAGTCTAAACAATTTTAAAGAATCATCTGGCTGATTAGTTTCTGAGAAGAAGTTTTTTAAAGATTTACTCTATATATTCCTATGTAGAAATTCAACCCCCAATTGTGGCCCCACCCTACCCCTGGGGGTCATGATTTTCACAACTTTGAATCTAGGCTACCAGAGGATGCTTCCACACAAGTTTCAGATTTCCATACTTATTAGTTTCTGAGAAGAAGATTCTTAAAGATTTACTCTATATATTCCTATGTAAAAATTCCACCCCCCCCCCCCCAATTGTGGCCCATCCTACCCCCTGGGGTCATGATTTTCACAACTTTGAATTTACACTACCTAAGGACGATTCCACACAAGTTTCAGCTTTCCTGGCCAAATGGTTCTTGAGAAGATGATTTTTAAAGATTTACTCTATATATTCCTATTTAAAAATTCGACCCCAATTGTGGCCTCACCCTACCCCTGGGGGTCATGATTTTCACAACTTTGAATCTACACTACCTGAGGATGCTTCCACACAAGTTTTAGCTTTCCATACTAATTAGTTTCTGAGAAGAAGAATTTTAAAGATTTACTCTTTATATTCCTATGTAAAATTCGACCCCCTATTGTGGCCCCATCCTACTCCCGGGGGTCATGATTTTCACAACTTTGAATCTACACTACCTGAGGATGCTTCCACACAAGTTTCAGCTTTCCTGGCTGATTAGGTTCTGAGAAGAAGATTTTTAAAGATTTACTCTATATTCCTATGTAAATATTCAACCCCCCATTGTGGCCCCATCCTACCCCCGGGGGTCATGATTTTCACAACTTTGAATCTACACTACCTGCGGATTGTTCCACACAAGTTTCAGTTTTCCATACTAATTAGTTTCTGAGAAGAAGATTTTTAAAAATTTACTCTATAAATTCCTATGTAAAAATTCGACCCCCTATTGTAGCCCCATCGTACTCCCGGGGGTCATGATTTTCACAACTTTGTATCTACACTACCTGAGGACGCTTCCACACAAGTTTCAGCTTTCCTGACTGTTTGGTTTTTGAGAAGAAGATTTTTAAAGATTTACTCTATATATTCCTATGTAAAAAATCAACCCCCCATTGTGGCCCCACCCTACCCCCGGGGGTCATGATTTTCACAACTTTGAATCTACACTTCCTGCGGATTGTTCCACACAAGTTTCAGTTTTCCTGGCTGATTAGTTTCTGAGAAGATGATTTTTAAAGATTTACTCTATATATTCCTATGTAAAAATTCGACCCCCCATTGTGGCCCCACCCTACCCCCGGGGGTCATGATTTTCACAATTTTGAATCTACACTACCTGAGGATGCTTCCACATAAGTTTCAGCTTTCCTGGCCAAATGGTTCTTGAGAAGAAGATTTTTGAAAATTTCTCAAAAATTTTCAATAATTCCTAATTAACTCCCCTTGAGAAAGGGCGTGGTCCTTAATTTTCACAACTTTGAATCTCCTTTACCTAAGGGTGCTTTGTGCCAAGTTTGGTTGAAATTGGCCCAGTAGTTCTTGAGAAGATGTCAAAAATGTGAAAAGTTTACGGACAGACGGACAGACAGACGGACAGACAGACAGACAGACGGACGACAGACAAAATGTGATCAGAAAAGCTCACTTGAGCTTTCAGCTCAGGTGAGCTAATAACAAAAAAGCTTCTTTTTAACAATTAAGAACTGAAATTACAGAGGGCTATTATAAAACCCAAAATTCTTTCAAATAATTTTTTTTTCAATCTCATAAGAGGTTTAGAAATGAAATATCACAATGTTGGAAATGAGATTTAGCCTTATAAAACAATGTACCGGGTACAGTAAGCCTACACTACCTCATGGGATGGAGATCAAACATAGGAGGCTGAAGTTCAGCAAACTCTATGGCTGTGATCCCCACCGCCCAGATGTCACACTGCTGGTTGTAGCCCCCCTTCCTCTCCACTGCTGCCACCTCTGGGGCCATCCTGTAAAAACGTTCTCCCAAATTATACAGGCTTAACTGTAAACACAAACTGCTGTAAAGCTGTAAATATACTAAAGATCAAGACCTAGTAAATGAAGGGAGCCTACAGGCTTATGAAAATGATATCAATTTTTGTTGATGATGCTTGATATAAAGTTGATAACAATAGCTTGGTAACTAAGGTGTATTCGAGCTTAAAGGACATATCGCATGTTTCTTAACTATGTGACATTTTACATTTTTTGCCTTCCTTGTGTATATATTAATTACTTCTAACAGTTTGTTAGCTGTATAAAAGCAGTAATTAGCCATAATATCAATTTAAATCATTGCCCCGATCGTATAAAAACTCGTTAATTAGATAGCACATCACGTGGTACGGTGACGTCACATGCAACCTTCTTCGAACAAGCTGATTGTAAACAAATTGTAGGATTAGCATTATCTTCTTTAAATCTGAGACATTTTTTTCACCGTGTACGATGGTTTTTTCATGTTGAATAAATCAAAAGAATCTTATTATTCAGTCGTACATGTTTAGGCCACCAGTATGGGTAAAAAACGATGTTATACTCGAAGAAATAACGATGAACTCGGCAATAACGATCAAATTGATCGGTATACATGACGAAAAATACCGGTAGCGGTTTTAACTCTCATTTTCAATGAAATATAAAGAAAATCAAATACAATTCACGTAAGTTTTTTTCCTTCTGTGTTTGATGAATTAAAAATATCCAGAATGACTATATAAGTATCTCTTTTTAGAAATGATATCAAATTCAACATCTAAGTACCAGTATCCTGAATACTTTTTCACGTGACCTCAAATGGAAGGTCAAGCAAATGTTTTCATTTTCTACATGTTAATTTCCTTAAAGCCAATTAGGTCTAGGAAAAGACATATCAAATCAATTATGATATCGTAATGGATCCAGCTCTGAAAAGACTCTATTAAAAAATTATTTAATAGATCTTGAATTTAACTTTAAACACAAACATGTACATTTGTACATCTTTATCCCCTTTGCTGTGAAGCTGTAAAGATAAATCAAAAAATGTCTCTGTGTGGTGGGTGAGGGAGTTGGGGAGTTCTTAAAAAATTTAGATTTTTTTTTATAAAAATATAAAAAAAAATCAAAACCAAAAAACCCAAAAAGCAAGTTATGATGCTTCTGGACTGATAAATAGTTAAATAATAGTTAAATATATAGTTAAATATGATTACTACATAGTTAAATAATGATTACTTCCAAAACAACACTGCTTGTAGATATTGATATGCATTCCTGTTTCACTGTAGATCAGATGCATATTATAATAAAGATTTCTGCAAAATACATGTACCTGCAGTGATACCTTTCAACTTTTGAAAAGCAGATCAGCCTGTATGAAATCTAATACTTTAATGTCCAAACATATAAATTAGAACAAAATGTGACCGATGATCATTACTTTTTAATATAAATTCTAGTGTTATCCAGTCATGACCAACCAGAGTGTGAAGTTTGATGAATGTGTTCTCTAGAAAGACACACAGAGAGAATCAGTCGCAAATATACATGTACGAGTTAATCACACTCGTTATTTGACAGTAAAACGTCATTGACAGTCTGCAATATAGGCTATGATTTGTTGAATAGTAAAGAGAGCCACCTTACCAGTATGGTGTACCAATGAATGACTTTCGTTTGCACATTGTTTGAGTTATCTGAGCAGATACACCAAAATCAGCTGTAAAAAAAAGCAGCGGTAAGAATACATTAGAAATAATGAAGCCTACACACAAATTATTGTGAATTGCATTCAAATATATGTACATGTATGTAGAAAAATGAGCATAAAAATAGATGCATATGAACACTGACCTAATTTAATGTCCCCTTCATCAGTTAACAAAATATTGGCACCCTGTAAAATAATGTAAAATTACAGGAAGGTATTATGTAAAATTATTGAAGACATATCGGTATGTTATCAATGATGTACCGATTTACAGAAATAAAATATGCCATATCATAAGTGAGTTTACTTAAGCAATCAATGCTTATTTTGGACGTCATCGGTCCTAAAACACACCAAGGCTGTGCCGACAAATTAAATACCGCCCGTTAGCGCTGTTTGATAATTTGTCCGCACAGCCTTGGTGTGTTATAGGACCTACGACACCCAAAAATAAGCATTTAATGCTTACATTTAGTTTCATTTTGTCGTTTATTTGTATGAAGTATTTGACAATGTGTATTGTCGCTTTAAAACCATAATTATATACGCTAGTAGTCAGGAATATGAAACTTAGATGGAACAGCCATATTATCATGTTATTTAGTTCGCTTCCGAGACTAAAAATATAGTGCCAGAAACTTTGTAGAGAAAAATCTTTTATAACGAATAGATATGATTTAACGATTATTTTTCATAAGTACATATCAAATTGGTTATGTAAGTTTGAACGTTTAATTTAATCTTACAATGATAAATATATTAAAAATGCATGATGGCGTTTATATTTGTACCCATGCGCCGTGAATAGGCTAAGTGTTTTCGTAGGAAATAGAACGTCACAGATTTTCAATGGAAACATCGGGGGACTTTGGGGAAATATACACTGAATGTTAATACAATGTATTAAACATATTTTTAGTAAGAAAATGATGAAATAATCCAGCATACCAGTAGATGTACTTCAAATGAAAGACATACACGTACACAATCATAATTGATAAATCGGTTTTATTAACTTTCCTTGTTACAGTTTATAATTAACAAGATACCCCCACTCCCCCAAATTATATATATATACCTGGTAATTACAGGAAAATTATTTTTATAAAAAATGAGGAAATTTAAAAAACTGACATTTTAATAAATATCAACGCCACATTGCACAAATTATAACTCTCAAACTCCCACCATGTATATGTACATGTATATATATATATCACAACCTACTTCCTATTTAAAACCAATTTAACTCTCAGTATATGTTACACATTTGGCTGAATCATTGTTAAAATTTAATAGCATTATAATAGTCCTACAATTCAATTTTGAATACTTTATTACAATCAACAATATAATTCAAAATAAATTAATATAATATATAATTCCAAATATTTCCTTGTTTGTTGTGAAACCAATATGGGCAGTTCACAATTATTTTATATATACCAGTATGTCTTTACATACTGATTTTCCTTATTTTATATGTAAGTAAACCTGACCCAATGCTTGCACTTGCTGACGAAAACAATAAAATTGAATAGAAACAGGAAGTCATGTGTGCACACCTGGCTTGAATAAATAGGTAACCTGACTCCATTGACCCATTTACACACAGTGTAATCTAGTACTTTAGTAGTTTAACCCCACCTTGATATCTCGATGCATCTTTCCTCTGTTGTGTAGATACATCAGCCCTTTCAGAGTCTCCCGGCAAATAAAGGCTATCTGGGGCTCTGTCAATGGCCCAGTTACTGAAAATGAAAATATTTAAACTGAACTAGAATTGAGAGAGAGAGAGAGAAAGAGAAAGAGAAAGAGAGAGAAAGAGAGAGAGGGAGAGAGAGAGAGATGGACATAGAGACAAGGAGAGAGTCTGAGAGACTCATATATATTTAAATGTTTAGAGTAGCTCCTCAAATTCCGAATGTTAGCATGCTTCAAATGAACAATAGTTCATTTAATGAGCTTTACAGGGCAAAGGTACAATGAAGGGTCATGACCCCCTAAAACAAGGACTTACTGTGATATATATCCTGCATTGAGCCTCCCCCGCAGTATTCCATGGCAATCCATAGTTTGTCCCTCCTGTAAACCAACCAAAGCACAAAACTTACAACACTTCTACCCTTTACACAGTGTGTTTCAATGTGCATAGTGTTTATTAATTTTACATATTTAATTGTACGATCATCATGTTGCACCGTGAGGGCCCCTTATTGATCAATAAAATGAATTGAAATTGAATTATAAAATTGTCGAGCTAGAAACACCCTATAACACATGAATTTATAATACACAGTCTACATAATTATTTCATACTTGTATAAAAAAATATATCTCAAAATTAATAATCATAAATACCAGTAGGTACTGGCCGGGAGATACGGGAGTTTTTATTATGTAAATTTTAAAGATTTCACGTCTAAAAATGCAATTTCAGCTGTGATCATACATTATTTAATTTAAATTACAAATTTAACACAAAAATAAACAACAAAATCTGAGGATCAAGTGTTCAAGTACCTCAAGTAGCTTCCAAAATAAGCCACAATGTTTGAATGCTTGCAGTCTTTCATCATGACAATTTCCTGTTGTATGATGGCAAAGTCATCACCTGTTAAGTAAATATAAACCTGAAGCTATATTTGCAAACAAAATTCATTTGAAATACTTACTTTTCTTTCCTTGGTAATAGTAAGAGATCAAAGCTGTAACGATCGATAATCTACCATAGATAGTATTGCTTGGTTGTATAGAAACAGTCAATTCAAGAGGGATAGTTTACATACCTGGCTCCAATTTGATGACTTTGATTGCTGCTAGCTCACCAGTGCTAAAGTTTCTTGCCTACAAACAGTTCATACTATATTACACCCCATACATGTTATATTTATACATTTTTACATATCTGTCTAGTATTCTGATGATTTTAAAAATTAATTAATATCTCCCCAACATTCATTGATTCTCTCTCTCTCTCCTCTCTCTCTCTCCTCTCTCTCTCTCTCTCTCTCTCTCTCTCTCTCTCTCTCTCTCTCTCTCTCTCTCATTTAAACACTTCTCCAGTTTTACCCATAACAAGTCAAATTTATCTCATAGACACAAAAAAACCCACAAACCATACTAGACATTTTTTCTTTAGAAATATCATAAGCTCTTTAAAGTATTGCAATTTTAATACTTCAATTATGGTCATATCTTGAAACCTACATAATTTTTTTTATAACTCTTAAGTCTGAGGACGGTTTTTCTCAAAACTTGAAAAATCTCTTAACCTTTTCAAAACAATGTTCTTGAAACAATGAAATGTCATCTTGAAAGTTCTTTAAATAACACTCGTATTTAAGTAATTATATATACCGGGTACATGTAATTTGAAGTGTTTTAAGCTACCTGTAAGTTTTACAAAAAGGAAGGGTTAAACTCACATAAAAAGCACTTACGCACACATTGTGAATCATAAAAAAGACATTTTTGTTCATGCAAAAAAGTGCACTTCCTGCAGAAAAAAGGATCAAAAGATTCTTAGAATTTAGACTCTCACTCTCTGTAGCTTCTTTATTAGTTATTAACAAACATTGTGTACATTCACGACTCTAAACTATGCATCCATCACTTTGGCAGATACATATTCAAAGGACCCTTTGTCAAACTTTTGATTTCCAAAATGTTCTGCAAATTGTAAATCCTAAGATGAGTCTGTCTCTGTATCCGTTGTTCACAAGTTTCACTTGTGAGAATTAAGACTTTTTTCCCTACCATATCTATAATTACTAAATGAAAGAACAGCCACTGTACTATGATGTCTTTTCTTCCTCTTACACACAGGCTATAATTGTGCATTTATTTTACATGAAAAGAGCACTAAACTGAATTACCTCGGAAAATAATTTTACCTGATTTTCATGTGAAGTAAATTTCAGTGCATTTGATATTATTTTGCATCATCTAGCAGATGACAAAAATTTTATGTGAGAAAATTTCCTCATGATAGTAATGTGAATGTTCTTTTCACATGAATATCACTGATGTATCTGCTGCAAATTCTAACTGATGCCATACAAAGATCTGTCAAGGACTGACAATTAAAAATCAAGGCACCTAAGGTTAGAAGAGAAAATGACAAATTCTAGGACACTGATAAATTAAGGGGTGATGTACAGTTATAGAGATGGTGAGACAATGTGAAGCAACTCATATGATAGTTGATATAGCTGCTGGTCTGTAGTTCCCGGTCTGAAAAAATTTGAATAGACAACCTGTGAGCTACAGTGCCTCCCACAGTAAAAAATTAAGCTAGTTTTTGGACTGATTAACCTTATATACACACAGATTCTGTGGATAAAATAAGTACCATTAAATTCTTCATGCAATTTACTACTGATATCGTCACTTTACTTGCCTCTGATATCATCACCAGCCCCATAAAATGAAGTTGTGCAGTTTGTTTACATGTAATAATGGTGACTCTCGATCTTAATGTGAATTTAACATACTTCATTTTCCAAAGTTGATTAGTGTGTTTCATTTTTTTTTACTATGGGAGGCACTGTGGCTCCCAGGTCATCCATCCAAATTTTTTTTAGACTGGGAGCTACAAACCTGCAGCTATTGTTAAAAGTGAACAATTTTAATAAATTCTAACTGTGGAAGTTAATTACCGATCATTACATCAATATGAGTTGAATTTATCTTAAATTAAAAAAATTGATTGAAAACCATAAGAATTATTTCTATGGGGAACAATAAAATACTGCATTCTCTTTTCATAGTTGCATTTTTTTTTTCTTTTTTAATATATCTATAATTCGAAATAAGAAAAAGCTTGAAATAATTGTTCTGATAACAAAAACAATAATCTTTTAACGATTTTAGAGTATTTTTTAAAATGATAAACAAATGATTCATCAATTTCCTAGCACAATGAAAAGAGATGTTATTTTGACAGTTGAGGATCGTCACCTTGTAAACATCACCATAGGTGCCACTCCCAACTCGTTGAATGAGCTCAAAGTCATCTTGTGGGTTTCTTCTTAAAATACCCGAATCTAAAGGCGGGTTGTGCGCCATCTGCACCTCAAAGAAATCTCACAATTCTACACGCTTTTGAAATAAAAATTCTCTTCCATGACTGTTATCACTCATTAATACTACTTCCGGTTTGATATAAATTGGTTCCACATTTCAACGAGAGAACCAGACAAAGTGGGTACCCGATCCCGATGAAAAAGGATGGGGTGTTTAAAATTTTTCAGTTTTAGATACATAATATGTATATAAAGAAGTTTATCAAATATATGCATTACTATTACGAAACGTATTTTATGATTAATAGTTAGAGAAAAATGACGTTCATCGCGACAATATATAAGCATGATAAGGAAGTTATGCCGTTAGCACTGGTTATAGTTGTTGAACTTTGATGTTTCATATACCCAGTGCTTTTAATTTTTCAAAATGATCTACACTGATGTAAATCAATTTTTTCAAAACAAACAAACTTTGTGTAGAAAGCTGTTTTGATGCAACTATATGAGTCTCACAATTTCTTCCAATAATATGCCGATTAACAAAAGTACTGAATTGACCGGTATGTTCACATATATATACCACGATTGATAAATGTGCATAAAGTTGTGGGTTTTCATCTCGTTTTGAAGCCTTCGTTGTTATCTTATTACATCTTAGGAATGCTTGTTTACATTTTTTGTATCTTTTGATTCTAAAAAATTCAAAATTAGAGGCTATGCAGATCTTTGAGTATTCGAGTAATTTAATCAATTTGCCATAGTGGTTTAAAAAAGGATAGATATATAAAGAAAAAAAAAGGAAAATAAATAAATAAAAAAATAAATAAATACCGGTAAACCTATATATGGCATGCGAGTATAAAAAATATATTTGTCAAAATATCACTCTGCACCTGTGCATGGTATTACATGTATTTAATTATCCAGTGGACGCAAAACCATATATGCATAAATTATATTATTATTATTTCTACCAGTTTATTATAATTGTTACAATTTATTTAAAAAAAAAGTACACGTTGAAATAAAGAAATAACTGTAAACGGATAGAAAAGTGAGGGATAATTTATACATCGTTTTATAATTACTGAAAGTGCGTGATCGACGGATCGCCTACGAAAAGATAAATTCTAAAGTATAGTAATACATCACTAGAAAGTCAGATTTATTATTTTATACAGTGTCTTTTTTTAAATTAAAGAATATATAGAACGACGGTTAATTAAGCACAGATTTTCGCTATATAGTCAAGAGTTTTTGATACTCTCCGTTTATGGCGTAACATGAACGGAGGAGCTGCCATTCTCTCACCAGAGGTCGTGCTACACAAGTTTCGCCTACACCTCTGTCAACGCCCGATGTACAAGATTCTTGTACAAACTTAAACGATGGGCAAAATGTAATTAAAATCTATGTAGTTATTCCTTTTATCTATGAATATGATTATAAATAATTAAATTTAAATCTTTAACGCCTTTATTTATTTTTATTTCAACGTTACTGGAAGAACTATTTTGCGGAGGTAAAAATTAAAATATGATCACATGATCTAGTTTGACAGATGTTTGAAAAATCAGTTTCTGTACGCTACCGATTTATCGATGATTTTACATAAATCAGCAGCAATGTCATCTCCTGTGATGTTTTTAAACGTGTCCTCAAAGTCTTCGCCCGTCGATGACTCCCCTTCAAGCTGATTGTACAGAAGAAACGAATCAACAATGCCATGTGCTCGCCATGCTTGTTTTGATCATGTGACAGACTATTTTTCCGGCGTTGACAGAGGTGTAAGCGAAACTTGTGTAGCACGACCTCTGGTGAGAGAATGAGGAGCTGCAGGTATGTAGCTTCCGGTCTGCAAAATTTTGGATGGACGACCTGGGACTAACTGTTTAAGAATTTGCATATAAATAAGGTTAATCAGTCCAAAAATTGCGCTCGTTTTTTCTGCGCAATATAAATACACAATTTTTTTCAATGGGTGGCACTGTAGCTCCCAGGTCGTCCATCATTTTTTTCAGACCGGGAGCTACAGTCCTGCAGCTATGAACGGAGTTGATTGAAAACTCTTGGTTAGCAAAGATGTTCATGTTGATCGAGACGATTTATGATCGTACTTTCGTTGGAGTCTTGTTTGCATCCAAATCAGATACATGATTATCTTTTAATTACGGAGACCATATTGCTTCATTTTAATTTTTTTCTGCAATGATCGCTACCTTCATAACCTGCATGAATCGTCAAAGAAAGCATTTTATTGTTTATATTTACATCTTTCTTTTAACAAATTAATAAATTGATTGTAAAAAAGTAAGTAAAATTCACTAAATTACAGTTAATGTACACGTTAGCTAAAGAAAACGGCCAAATCGTCTCCTATGGGAAATTGAGTCTGACATCATTATGATTATTTCATGCAGTCCGTGATTTTTCTTAGAACGCTGTAGGTTTCGACCAATCGATAAACGGGGCGTGTAGATTTTAGTCTGGCTGTTTCTATATAGAGTCAGACATGTAGGAAATAAAAGTTTCCGTAAAAAAAGAGGGATACTCGGTACATGTAATATAGTGCCGTAAAGCGTGTATTTAGCGGGGAGGGGGGGGGGGCTACCATAAAAAAATATACTAGTTTTTGTACTTTCACAAAAAAGAATGGTTTGGGTATCCGCACCGGCTTCCAAATATATTTTACCTTATAAAAAGTATAAAGAAAAAGACATCCCGTTCCATACCTACACTCACACTACTATGGTTTGCAACGCAATTTTCTTTTATTTGCAGCTTTTGCTTTGCGCAAATATGCTAATGTAAAGAGAAACGTTAAAGCACGATCTTGGTATTATCCTGTAGTAACAATAACATTTCATCCTTGATTTTTTTATATTTCTCAATGAAATGAAATGATACACAACATAGCATTATATTTACATGAAATGGTGTAACATTAAAAAACAACAATGATAATATACTATAAAATGCTTTACACAATAAATATAATTAAGATTAGAGACTTCCTGCTAGAAAATAACAGACTTTCTCGTACATTTGTTGTTCAAAGTCACACCGTTTTGGCATTTCTTACTTGTATACGTGTTTATATGCATAAGTGGCGCATGTTAAAAATGCCTTTACAATAAAAAACAGTATTGCATTAACCCCCCCCCCCCTTTTCCCTTATCCATATGATTCGGAACTTGGTAGAATATACACAACAAATTATTTCACTTTATCCACATTAACAATACATTGTTTTCCTACAATAATATCGTGTTTTATTAGAGCGATGGCATTCGTAGATATAAATATAACAATTTTTACATACTGGTATAGATCTAAAGAAAACCACCGGCATTTAGTATGTACACATCCCTGTATTTATTTCTAGTTTAACGTACAATGTATGTATCAAACAAACGATTTATGAATTAACTCAGTGTCTGAATTGTCAGCAGTAACAATAAATAGAGGAACATTCTTTCATGAAATGAAAACAAATCAATGTCATTGATAAAACTTTTAGGGAAATCTGGGACGAGGACCAAGGGAGTTGAAGTTTGAATTATTATTGAGCCCTCTACCACTGCCCATTCCACCTCCACCTAAGCCTGTCAGACTCCTTCCACCTCCTCCTCCAATACCCCTTCCCCCTAATCCTGACATACCACCTAACCCTGCCATTCCCCCTCTGCCTAAATTGTCCATCCCACCACTCCCTAAGCCTCCCAATCCTCCTTGCCCTAAACCACCCCCTCCTAAACCCATACCACCTCCCCCTACACCCATACCACCTCCCCCTAAACCCATACCACCTCGCCCTAAGCTACCCATGCCACCTCCTCCTAAACCCATACCACCTCCTCCTAAACCCATACCACCACCTCCTAAACCCATACCACCTCCCCCTAAACCCATACCACCTCGCCCTAAGCTACCCATGCCACCTCCTCCTAAACCCATACCACCTCCCCCTAAACCCATACCACCACCTCCTAAACCCATACTACCACCTCCTAATCCTGTCATACCACCTCCTATTCCTCCCATACCACTTCCTCCCATACCCCTTCCCATGCCATTACCACCTAATCCTCCCATACCACTTCCCCCTAATCCCATCCCCCCTCTACCATATCCTCCCATACCACCTAAGCCTTCCATACCACCACCCCCATATCCTCCCATTCCTCCTCCCCCCATACCACCTCCAAACTCTGCCATTCCCCCTAAGCCGCCAGCCCCAGACCCCCCTCCTCCCTGTTGACGCCTCTCTTGACGCTGAATTTCATGTTGCTGATCTTCGTGTAAAAGTTCTAAAACAACGTTCTGAAAAATAAATTATACAACGTTGATTTTAATTAATCGACCCATATTCATACATGTAGTATAAAGCATGCTTGAATGTACTTGCATGATTTTGCGTTACTAGTATTTAGTTTGGGTTAATGTACACATAAGTAGGAAATACCTTTATTTTGAAATCGATACATCTTCTATTAATAACTTTATATAGAGCAAATGCTTTTTGCACACGAAAGGAAATGGCATGTGCCATAAAAATTGGAGTGAACACTATAGTGAAAATTAAAATAACTTTTTCTGTCGTATACATTGACAAGCTCCAATAAACAATTGAAAAAAAATATATGAGCCTTACGAAATCTCTGTCCTCCAGATCCATATAACTCCTAGATGCCACCTCTCTCACAGCGTCCCGCGATACGTTTGCACCACCACCCAATTCCGTGACTTCTCCAGCGATGCGCTGCGAAATAGAAACTATATACTGATTATATAGAACCATTTTAGCAAGACCTTGGACTTTCGGTAGGACGTAACTATCTTTTTCTTGCGTCAAAACAAGTTAAAATTGACGCTGGTTTCAAGTGAAATATACACAGATTGCGTAGTCTTAGCTCAAATGCCAGACAAATCTTGTTGATTTCAATGAGCTATGGCCAAGTGGCCAGCAATGAAATAGACAGGCCTACGTCACATTGCTGTTTGACACAACTACCCAAAGTCCAAGCTCCAACAACACCAACTGACTTGAATGAAAAGAATTTCGTCGATTAAATAAGGATCATAAGATAATTTTTGCTGGAGCTCTAAAAACCGCGGTATAGGAGAGAGAGAGAGAGAGAGAGAGAGAGAGAGAGAGAGAGAGAGAGAGAGAGAGAGAGATATTTTGATTTTACATGATGTATATGATTCCTTGTCACTATTTTTAAATCGGAAGCTTCCACGACTTTGGCTGCCGGAAAGTTCTGCATTAAGGCTCTAAATTCCTGTGTGTAACAACAGTTCTCATGTTTAAGTGTATGTTACAAGTATATGTAAAATTAAAAGTATATGTAAAATTAAAATGATCGGACAATGTTTTCTTTAAAAAAAAAAAACAAACAAAAACAAAACTCCAATACATTATATTATTTCTAAAAGTTTCTTCATGATAGTATAAATGTTGGGGTTTTTTTTAGTACAAACCATATTTAGATTTCCAACTGGTATGAAGAATAACCTCATGTGATTTGACAGTAGGATGTTCTGCAACAACTGTGCGGTCTCCCTGAAACCCTGGCGTTTGACAATATCATATCGATTATGCGATATGTAGAAAAAAATATAAGTTACAAAATTGTTACATTTTTTCCAAATCAATCTGATTAAAATTAGATTCTCGATCCGCTCCTTTATTTTATTCACAAAAAAAAGAAAATAAAGGAGCGGATCGATGATCTTATTTAATTAGCTTCTCAAATAAAATTCATTTTTACACTTACGAAGCATTTTATTGAAAGTAATAATTATACACGGCATACAGCTAAATGTGAAATGCTAGAATCACTAGAGTATTCTCAACTGAAAAGGTGAGAATTACCTGACCCCTTCCACCCCCTGCCATCATTCCCGTCATGCTTTGCAATCCACCAGATGCAAACACGCCATCGGTCAACAGCAGAATCCTTGGTACAATGGAATGATTGCCGATGATCATCTCAAAACCTGGGGTGAGCAGAATATAACATTTTGTTTGAAACTTGAATAACTTTTAATATTTTAAATTATTAAACGCATTGCGCGCACATCTGAAAAATAACAAAAAAACTTATCAATATGAATATATTTCCGAACTCTTTTTCTTCAGTGATGAAGTTTCGCCGTTTGAGATTTAACACGGTTAAAATTCTCGATGGGATATAACAGTATACATTATATATTTACATTCAATGTATATTTCCCCTTATGTTTGCATTGGAAATTTGCGACGTTCAATTTCCTATATTTACATTCAGTGTATATTTCCCCTTATGTTTGCATTGGAAATCTGCGACGTTCATTTTCCTATGAATACGCTTTACTAATTCATGCGCCTTGAGCACAAATATGTCCGTCACCACGTGTTTTGAGTATATTTATTTTTGTAAGATTAAATGAAACGTTCAACCTTACATATCCAGACTGATATGCACTTTTGAAAAATAATCATTAAATTATATCTACTCTTTAATTAAAAAGATTTTTTCTACAAAGTTTCTGGCACTATATTTTTAGCTGCGGAAGCGTACTAAATAACATGTTAATATGGCCGTACGTTTCATATCCCTGACTGAGAGCGTATATAATGGCTTTACAGCGACGACACACATATTTCATACAAAAAAAAATCAGTATGAATATAAATATAAGCATTGAATGCTTATTTTTGGATGTCGTCGGTCCTATGACACACCAATGCAGTGCAGACAACTTATCGTACCGCGCTAACGCGCGGTATTCAATTTGTCTGCACCGCATTGGTGTGTCATAGGACCGACGACTATGGAGGGTAATCGTGTTCAAAAATCCAGTCATGTAAACTTGTAAATTCGAATATGCAATCGTGTTGGTGTGTGAGCCTGAGTATGAATGTGTGTAATTATGATCGTGTAATCTATAAAACTCGGACATAAACACTCTAAAGTTGACTCCGCAGACCTTCAATGTAATTCCTCCCACAGATTAACATTTGCAACTTAAAAATGCTGTTTGCTATTTACATGTAACCTGTCACTATAATACACATTTTCCATCGGTAGTCTCTGCATTATATATATCTCCGAAATAGCACAGTTGACATGTTACAAATCGACAAATGTAAAGTCTACAAGTTTGTCGAATTTTGACATTACGATATATGGAAACAGTAACGTCACAGATAGCTGCAGGAAAAGGCCTGCCGTAATTACCGGAATGGGCACAGAATGAACAAAAGAATATTACATAACATCATATTATTTCTGGATAACAACATTTTTTTAGGAAGTACGATTTTTCGAACAATAAATTATAGACTCGGTGCCCATTTTATCAAGAGAATCCAGAAAAGATGCGAGTGAAGAATTCAATCGGCATCAGATGTCTTAGATCTGGAAAATTTTAAATATCATGCTCTGTTTAAATGTATACACGCATTTCTATTGTCTTAAAGTACATGTAACAAATCGTGTAAGTATACTTAGAGTTCGGCTGAATAAAGAACATATCACCAAAAGCATCCTTATCGCTACCACAATGTTGAGACAAGAGCCCCCACCCCAACCCACGAAGAAGAAAAAATTCACCGGGGAGGGGGGTCGTCCTGCTAATTAATTAATAATAAACTTAGTTATCGATAAGAAAAACTAACTACCTGAAAACAGTAGTTTTAAGATTTTGATTTAGGTGAGACATGAGTAACGGCACCCCCTCTCCTTTAAATGAAATAAAAAATCCAAGATAAGGCCAAAATTAAAAATACTTATGTTTCCCCTAACGCGACCGACCCAATCAAATCACGCCGACTGAATTATTTTTTACCACATTGAATGGAGATTTTTTTTTTTTAAGAAACCTATTTTACCCACAATTTTTTTTTTCGTTTTACAATCATTTTGTTAGTCTTGATCATCAACATGGGCCAAAACTCGCTTTATGATCGGTAACTTCGCAGGAATTTCCTCCGAAAGAGAAGTTGAAATCGCCTTGTATTCTGAGTTCAAGATCGTGTAAATTAACCCCAAAGACATTAAAATGATAATCATTTAATTCAAAAGACGTTTCCATAGCCTCAGTTAACCACTGCTGTGATTAATAATTTGCGATTGTCTTATCTTTTATGGGTTACAATATGAATACGAGTGCTGCATCATATAGCCTACTGTGCATTGAAAATTACAACCGATGTTTATTACTTTTAGTGTTGATATTACAATTAGTTGGTAACTTGTATTTAGTTAATAACTTTGCCAAATTAATGCTAAAATCTGCCTACAGTTATCTTATAAATTATCCTCTAAACAACGTTTGTAATTGTATCAAATGGTTGGACTAATACCTCCAAAATACACAGAAGTACAGATACTGATTTCATTTGTCATGTAGCTAACACAATTACAATAAAACATTTCATCTATAAATTGTATGAATACATGAAATAAATTGAATTTAATAGATTGGATAAGTTTTTTTAACTTTTAGAAGTTGTTTTATTTTTTATTGACCTGCTTAAATTCTAATCCAATTTTAATTAAGGTTGAACCTGTGTATATCATCATTCCTGTAGGTTATGCTGTATCAAAAATGACAGTCTGCCTAGCCTGATTTCTCAAACTTCTCCCTACTTTTCTGTTAGGGAAAAATAAGTCTCCTAAAAATTAGGTTGGTATCTGTGATATGAAAGACTTTTTATGATGAGAAAAATTTAAACAGTTTTCTTAAATTCATCATACATGCATCATTCCATTTGTACAAGTATAACAATTTGTTTTACAACTGGTCATTTTATTTTTAGTTTTGTAATTAATAAAGAATTGATTAATTTTTGTTTTCTTTTTTTTAATTTATAACGTATTTTCAATTATGCCCTGGTAGAAAAAAAAATTATTTACCTACCTACCTACCCAACTTCAAAATTTAGGGTCGGGTTAGGGGAAACAAAGATATTTTTAATGATGGCCTAAGGTTAACTGTCGTGAAATTTAAATGTGTATAAATTACAACAAAATACTTAATTTCGTCGGTAATATATAAAAAAGAAGGTAAAATTAATTGGCAAAATGTTTTGATATCAAGAAATTATTACGGGATATAAGTCTGGCGTCCTGAATGTCGATTCAATCCAGACACACTCAGTGAAGTTGGTTAATCAAAATTTTCCGGAATGCTTTACAGCCACTTGTGAACATGTACTGATTACCATAAAGCAGCTACTTAGTTTTGTAAAATTACTGTCATTACAGTATATATTTATAAGATTTTAAATTAAAACTCTACCAGTTCATATAGAATCCAATCTGTTTAACCCACCTTAATTTCAGAAATTCGATTTTCGAAGAAAAAATATAATTATATAAACATAAACATACTAGTATCCCTTATTTATTTCTTCAGAACCTTTCAATTTTTGACAACATTTTGTACTTTAGTTAATGATTATAGAATTCTTTTATAACAGTTTCAGATTGTTTTATTATTTATCATGTACTTGCATAACAAAGTCATTTTGATATTTGACAAAAAATATATAGATACATACATTTTTCCGCGAAAAATTACCAAATTTTTTTGCAAGACGTTTAAATCTAAAGAAATGAGGAATATAAAATTCACTCTCAAAATTCTTAGCATTTAGGTAAGCAATGAATCTATATGGGCTTCACGGCAGTCTCCAAACCCCACGCCGCACAAAAGATACTAGTATTCAACCCTAGGAAATTTCTTGATCCGTCTCATTTCTAGAAAAGAGTACGTATTCAACTTTATATTTTTCAGTTTAAATTACATGTCAAATTATTTTAGCGATATTAGAATAGATTTTAGGCATTATTTTTTAGTAAAAGTTAACACTTATCGTATAATACATGTACTAGTGTCCATGGGAATTATATTACAGAAACCAGCGCATTCGTCACACCGGCACCGATTTTTACAAACATTCACCTCTTCTTGTTTGGTCCAGTTTCAATCATATCTCAAAATCTTTTTTTTTATATAAAAAATAAATAAAAAAAAAAATAATATTTTTGATCCAAAGAAAATACATATACATTCATACTCAGACTTACACACCAACATGATTGCATATTTAAATTTAAAAGTTTACAGGTCTGGATTTTTTAACACGATTACCCTCCATAGACGACATCCAAAAACAAGTATTCAATGCTTAATTAAATATTTATATATCCATTTAACCAATAAGTAATGTACCTCTATACTTAAGTACATGAATTCTTGACAGCGCGGCATGTTATAGTGACCGTTGTACTTGCACTAGCCTAATAAGAGTCAAATGAAACAAATGCTTCACTTTTGAAACGACGACACATTTTTTTTTTTTTTGGGGGGGGGGGTAATTCAACTATTCTCCATAGTCAGTTCATGTCATAAAACGATAATTTTGGTCTTATACTGTAAAACACTGCAAAAACATTGAAAGATTTAACTCATCTTAAATCTACTAGTACACCATAATGATTGTTAATTATATACATGTCAATTGCATATATATGTATACTGCCATTTTATCATCTGACCTTTATTAATTTATGTTGTGTACACATCTTTTGCATTATATCTTTGTATTGGGAGAGGGCGGTCTTAGTAATGGACCGTGTGCCCAATCCCAATTGTAATTTTGTACAATAAAAATATGTTCAAATCAAATCAAATCAAAACATGTTGTACCTTTTGCCTTAACAGCAAGTGAAGTGCGCCATGGGCGCGAGTAAGCCCCTGATCAAACTTTAGAAAAACTACATATTTAACAAACAATTGAGCCATATTTCAGAATAATTTAATTCTGGTTGTAACGCGCTTTCTGATTGGCTAAAAAAAATATTTTATATCGTATAAAGAATGTTGCCTACGTCATAGTAAGAGTAACGTCAAAAACGTATCAATCCGCCTGACGTTACGTTTGAATTTTGTACAATTTGATGTCATTTTAAGGGTCAAATCACCGTTTTTATCTACAGTTAATAGCAAAAATTTAAATTATAAGCAATGAATTCAAATTAGTTTTATACGATTTCCTTTGAGCGGATCGAAAGATCTAATTTTAATTCGATTGGGGTGACATTCTCGGTATTCATTATTATCCCATGTAATTAACAATCTCAGGTCAGGAAGCTTAATTAATTAATTAAATACCTCTCTCCAGACCTCCCGTGACTAGTATCAACGCATGACTGAGTTGGTCGGACCCATAACAGTGAATCGATGCTGCAGACCAAAAAATGTAAATCAATAGAAATATTACGCTAATCATTATAATTCAGAATATCATAAACGCATTTTAGCTTCTTTTTTTTTCTTGAGTTGCTGTGAATTTTTTTAGTTTAGTCACCTAATTTTGACCTCAGACACTGAAATTCATTTGTCAGGTGCTGTTCGACCCTCGCCCGATCCCCGCCGAAAGTAATCAGAGATACGTTTTCTTCCAGGCCATAGTCCATTGAATTTTCCTCCAATCCTGGTTTTAGAAGAAAACGAAAAACGATATTTGATCGGGAAAATAAATTGAGCAAAGAATCAATAAAAAAAACCCACATAGCTAGACGGAAAACAGCCGTGTTTTCGTACCTTGCAAGAAGTTTTCAATGAACTCTTTCGCTTGTTCGAGTCCTTCTCCAGCCATGTTGGTAGAATTGTCAAGAAGAATGAAAGTGTTAAGGCCTTGTCCCATTGAATCTGAACATTCTGTGGCTGTGGATAAAAGTTTGTTTCTTTTATTCAAACGACTCCTTCCATACAGATCTTTTTTTATCATTTCAAAATTTGACGTATTCCGTCTACTTATTAATCATCTGTTAATCATCAGTATTTACCTCTCCGTTTTTCTACTTCAATTAACTGGTTTAAGTCTCCATTGCCCCCTTTGTAAAATAAAATCAGAAATGGAGTAAAAAAATTATTGATCTATCCATCCTTTGTGACACTAGAAATTAAAACATATCTTAATTGTACTGAGCTGATTTCTTATACCCCAAACATTTCGGCACATTTAACCCAAAATTAATGAAGCGGGACACGTTGATAAATATCAAGGCAAAATTAAAATTATATTGGAAGGGTAAGAAATACTAGTAACCTCGGTATGTTAGTGTCTAAAGCTTAATATTTACTCTACCTGCTGAGGGCTGTTGGTAGGGCATCATGGAACCCATCGTTCCTCTACCCCCACCATTGACACCCAGCCCACCACCACCAAATCCACCACCACCCATCCCCGTATTGTTCAGAGGGCCACGGATACTTGTTTGCCCCGCCGGGTTTCTTGGTAGTAACGTTGAGTTGGGTCCAAGCCCCCCGCCTTGACCTGTGGCATTATGAGCCGGTAATCGCACCAGTGCATTTGACGGAGACGGACGAGCGGAGGAACTGTTGGTAACTTGAGGACCCAGCCCATCGGTGACTAGACTCGGGGTACCGTTAACTTGTGGCACAGGGGGCACTGTGCTGGGGTTCGCCCCGAAGTTTGGAGCCAATGGATTCCTCATATTCTGGCCGGCCTGTCTCCTAGCCGAGTTCGGGATGTAGCCACCTCCCCTCGACATCCGCTGTGTGTCGAAGCCATTGCCGAATGGGGTCATCCCTCCTCTCCCCGGGCCGTACATACCCGACATCGAACCACCCATCTCGAACGGGTTCTCTGAAATTCATATTTACATGTATATACCTTGTTTACATATCTTTGTAGTAACTCAGGTAATATCAATGCATGCTGAATTACTAGTAAACAACAATAACATACATAAATGTTTAGTGTGGAATTGTTTGTACTAGGGAGTAATTTCCTTGTATATTGTCTATGTTTCACTACTACGTGGGTAGATGATTTTTAGAAAGAAATTTATCATTCAAGAACCAAAAGCTGTTCAAAATTCGTAGGAACTTAAAAATTTACGGATACTATTTATCCACGAAAGTACAATGATTCCAAAATATCTGTAAAAGACAAAAAATTGTAACAAATGGAAAATTTCATAGACCGCAATTTCAAGTAATATTTGAAACACTAGTATACGTTATAATATTAACTTTAAACATATATCTAGTGTTCTGACAGAAACTCATGAAATCCGCACCCCCTCCTTGCCGATTGGCGTTCTTAGTGGTGTCCACCGCAGAGGGGTCGATACCCTGCGATTCCAAGAAAGCTTTAACTTTTTGTCTTTGATCTCCTTCCCCTTAAAAACAAAACACAAACGTTAACAAACAGGTCCGGCATTGGTAGCTGTAAATACAATTTGCAGAATTTTTACTACATGTATAATTTTTTAAAGAGTTACCACATTTTTGCAAAAATTGCAACACGCGAAAAAAAAAATAACAACCCGGTACACCATTAATGATTTTTTGGCGAAATCTAAAATTAAAACTGACGTCCTCAAAATGTTTTTTTTTTTCATAATTTTATTTCATACAGAGAGACAGACAGACAGACAGACAGAAGACCACTTTCTCACAGACTCTCACACACAGCTAGCAAGTTGGTATAATGTATTGATATACATGTACACATACATATACAGATGTACACAGTACAAATATTCTCAAGAAAAACAAGAAATATTTATACAGGAAAGAGACAACTCCATGATGACCAATTCTTCAAAATGTTACCTTCTTCATCAAGGAGTTTGGCGAATTGGGTCGCAATTTCACCTTGACCTAAAATATCATCTAACACGTGGTCACCGGACAGAATCAGGTGGTCCACGTTGTCGGCGTCGACAGGTCCGGGGTATCTTTGCAGGCCGCGCCTGGTATATTCGGTGCTGTATTCAGCTTGGACCTCGGCAGACGGCCCGGTGGCCGGGATCGGCATACTAGGCAGTCTTGTTGTGCCATTTTGTTGTTGTTGTTGTGGGTTTGAGTTTTCACTGTTGTCACTATCCTCGTGTCCATTATTTTCGTGTCCGTCGTTTTCCGCCATTTTTTATATTAAGGTATTAATGATGAAGTGTCACTTGAGATGTAAAATAATATGTCAGATATTATGATTATGCACTGTATACATATATTTTCACAGTTCTTGGACTCCGCGGCAAAAAAGTCCAGAAATTGTCTTTAATATCTTCAATTCATACCTACAATAAGTAATGCGATATTGATGCGAATGAAAGTGTTAAACAAAATAAAGATACACAAGATGGTTGTAAATACAAAATATTACCAGTAAATTATATAATTTTCATCCACCAAGAACATTCAAAATCTATTATGTTATGTAATCGCTTGAAACGTCAGGATATAGAATCTTATGTGCATACAATGTATATTTAAGGTCGCGATACTTGTAATAGGAAAGTGTAATTATTATATATATCCCAAAATTATCAAAGAAAATTCATGAGTTAAAACTGGATAAATATCCTAATTTATTTATGGACACACATCTATCTTTGGCACAGCTTTCTTAAAATCGTTCTTCAAAAGTCGAATCGGTCGAAACTCATGTTTAATACGCGAAGCACAAAATTTCCTTCTTTTGATCACTTGTACCGATATATATCCTTAAATATTCTGAAAGCGAGGAAAGCGACATTGTCCCTATAAATAGGGCATCAATGATATATATATAGCACAGGGAAAATAGGAATATTATGGTGTATAAGTGTTTTGTAGATGAAAATGCGATCATATATACTCACACTTTTTTTAACACTTAAGATTATGATAAGGAAAACATCCCCCAAATGCACATGTATTAAAATACTGAATTCGTATTTTAATATACATGTATATTACAAGAGGAAACAATAAATTCAATTTAATTAGAAAATATACAAAATTTACCATAATTGTGAAACATGATATTATAAAACATATACATGTCTGTGGGTAATACTTTACATAGGCGACTTTGACGTACCGAAAATTCTATTCTATATTTTATTTTAATAAACAAAGCATTAAAACACAAAAGCTGCCAAAACATGGTTTATTATTAAAAGGAAAATCGTTTGAAATATATATAGACCACAATGTATGTCGTTCCCGACCTGAACAATTGTGTTCTCGACTAATATAATGGTGTTCCCGACCTGAAAAATTGTGTTGTCGACTTATACAACGGTGTTCTTAATGGTGTGTATGTTATTTGTATATGTATTGTCATTTCTAAGTTACATGTAAATAAATTAAATCATTTAGTCCTCAACCACACTATGTTGCACAAAAGGTCAACAGCTTTAAGATCTAACATAATTTGTGTCGTACATACATTTAGTACAGTGTTGTATATACCTGTTGTACAGTGTTGTGTCGTACATGTATATATTTAGTACAGTGTTGTGTATGACCGTTGTACTGTGTTATGTTGTACATATATTTTGTACAGTGTTGTATATACCTGTTGTACTGTGTTGTGTTGTACATACATTTTGTACAGTGTTGTATATACCTATTGTACTGTGTTGTGTTGTACATACATTTAGTACAGTGTTGTATGTACTGTGTTGTGTTGTACATACATTTTGTACTGTGTTGTATATACCTATTGTACTGTGTTGTGTTGTACATAAATTTAGTACAGTGTTGTATATACCTGTTGTACTGTGTTGTGTTGTACATACATGTGACTTTCCTGTAAGTAGCCTATGTTCTATCTTCAACAACAGACAAATGGCTGTGTTACTGACATGTATATGTAATTTCTCGAGGGTCCATGAATTATTTACCCTACACTTTTGTGTTTTAGACGATAGCTATAAACAAGCGACTTTAACAACAAATGTTACAACAACAAAACATTGAAGTAGACCTTTTATGCAATTGTGAGGTACGAGAAGGTGGGGGTTAGAATATTCATGAACCGAAAGAAGTTCTACATTACATGTAAATATGTAGTACTACATCGAAAATAAAACGAAGGATATTTTCCGCATGTTACGTATGTCAAAATGATACAGAGTCGGATGTTTACAAAAGAAGAACCGAAAATGTTTGCGTATTGTAATAAATACATTAACGTAACAATATTTGTTTAGAATCTTTATACAAAGTCTTACCTGTAGTCTACTGTTCACCAGTCTTTTATTTTTTCCATAAAGACTACATTTTCTTGTCAAATGGAAATCCCCAATTGATATTTTTCAAAACGAAAGTACATTTTAAATTCGATGCAGATGGAATGAAATCAAAGTGATATACTACAGTATACGATCACAAAAACATCTGATATATATATAAAGACCAACTGAGAAAAAATCCAAACATTCAGTAGATATATCAATGGAACGAAAATTTCGTACAAACCGAAACTAAAACGGAAATTTTCATTCAACTTTTACAGGTACGTGTACATCGTGTTCATAAAGCGATCGAGCGTTTGAAAATTTTTTTTTGATTTGGGACATGAAAATAAATGTTTTAATGAAAATGTAAAACAAATATGTTTAGGTTTATTTATAAGCTTTTTGCGATATTTTGCCCGTTGAGCTAATTAAATGCTAGTATTGTATAATTTGAATTGAGGACACAAAATAATTAGATTATATATAATCAATCAATATATTATTTATACTAACCATGTTTTTCATACTGTGTAGACATTTTGTTTCAAAAATGACTTTAATCAATTCACATAATTTTTATAGTTATCTCAGAAATTTTCACGTATATAAAGAAAATACTTTTATAACACGGGGCCTGTCTTGTGTCACGTAATGGAAATGAAAGTACCTCCCTACCTTTTGGGAAAGTATCTCAAACCAGTACAAACTGGTGTACCTTTTAAATATAGTATTTTAAAATGACAGAAAAAACCAACAATTCCTCTTTCGGGGAAAGGGGGGGGGGTCACAGCAAAAAATCTACATTTTATTGCGATAATGTTACAAACAAACTTGCCAAATTTGAAATCGGGGTCTGTACGTGGTCCATTTCCACTGAGCTACAAAGTTGGCCAAAGTATCTATCGATATTTTATAAACAATTTCACAAAACAGTGTAATAAAAGCATTATTGAATATCATTCGAGAGTCGCAGCACCTGTTAATCATATGCGTTTCTCTAATTGTAAATATTTGATTCTTGACATGTATCGTATGTTTCATTTCAATTCCTTAAAAAATAAAAATGTTTCTTCAGACACAAATAACCTCTACATTTTAAAGATTCTAAACGTAAAGCTCGCGTTATCTTATCAAATAAAAGCAATTTAAAAAAAAATAACATGCACATATACAAAAAAACAACAACATGTGAATAATTTTTTTCAAATCATAAGATTTCGAAGTCATATAAGATTTCGTTTGTTTTAACATAATTATTTTTCATGTAATTATTTGATGATTTATCATGAATTATCGTTTTACACATACATGTACATAACAACTATCTGAAGAATCCTCAATGCGCATCTCATGTCATTAAGTACTACATGTCTTAGGATGGTCTTTAAAGTTTCTTAAAAATCTTCATATAAGAAGAATCTTCAGGAATTCTCGTAAACATGAATGCGGTTTAAAATCTCACTGCTGAAGAAGTCATATTTTATCTTGAGACAAAGGAATCAAAGAGAGACTTGGGAACTACGTCTAAGGGCTGCAGGGAACGATAGTGTTCCTACATATATCTCAATCTGATGTCGTGCTTGCCTCCAATTCGTTTAGTTCTGCTTGCAATGCCCAATGTTTCTATCTTAATTTCATTTTCCCATTTATCTGTGTGGATACGTTGGAGAATTTTTAAAATAAAAATCTCTTTTTGTCTTCAATTTCCTGCTTCCTTGTTTACCCTTTTAAAGTTAAAATTATCTAGATACTTTGATTAATAAAGTCCAAGTTTTGTTTTTTTTTTTTTAAATAAAAGCGTTTTCCCTAAACTTCTTTGAATAATGATTCATGTCAGTTTCTCAAAAAAATTCTTATTTTTCTTCTGTCAACCATTGCATGGTGGGTATTTTATTTATAACTTTCAAGAATACTAGACATTTCACCGGGGGGGGGGGGGGTTACTGTCAAGCGGTTCAAGAATTCGAATGATTAAATGGGACTCTATATTTAGAGATTCTAAAATTAACCCATGATATCTTATCCAATAGATGTGATTATAAAATGTACAAAAGAACATTATATATTTAACAAAATGATTATGATTTTAATATATATGTAACATCGATAAACACTTATACATACAATCTGAATCCTCGAGAAATGGTTTATTTATGCGTAGTCCTTTTATATACAAAATGTGTAGTTTAGAAAATTTTGATTATCACGACGAATCACAATTAATGCTAAAGACAATACATACATTTTGGTTTAAGATAGAACCATTTTAACAAGACCTTGGATTTTCGATAGGACGTAACTATCTATTTCTTGTGTCAAAACAAGTTTAAATGACGCTGGTTTCAAATGAAATATACACAGATTGCGTAGTCTTAGCTCAAAAGCCAGACAAATCTTGTTGATTTCACAGAGCCTTGGTTGAGTGGCCAGCAATGAAATAGACAGGCCTATGTCACATTGCTGTTTGACACAACTACCCAAAGTCCAAACTCTTTTTAAAATGGTTCTATTTCTAAGACAGGATGATTTACACCTCTAAGTTTGTGTAAAGATGGAGTTAGAATTTCTTTAAATATATTTTTAATGAACTTTTTAAGAAAGAATTTCTAAGTAAAATTTCGTAAACATGCCTGCAGATCCGTATAGTATATAGTAATTAACTCTTCAATTCAAGTTAATTATCATTTATGTCCTTTAAATTCTAATGTGGCAAGATATATCTATTTGTCCTTGATTAACACATAACACGCGCTCTCATAAACAAATAAAACATGCAATCGGGATCCTGTACTTTCTAATGCATGCTTAAAAATAACACAAAACTTGTCTTCTCCGCTTTTATTTTTTAATAAAATAAAACATGCGTGCGTGCTATATAATGTAAGCATTAAAGTTTATCAAAATAGAACAATACAATAAAAATTATTCATTTCATGAATATTTTTGTTGTTGCATATTAATTAAATGCAATTAAATTAAATGCATTTATTGAAAAAAAAACAAATTTTAATGTTAAATCTTTTTGATTTCTTTGATTTTCGAAGAAAAAAATTCAGTTTAATTTTCGTTGGTAAGTTGTAACTGCATTCTAATATCTTGAACATTTATCGAAAATACAGATCATTGTTAACTTAAGTACAATATGTATTCTTCTTATAATGATAAACGCACATTTATCACTTAAGAATATGATACAGTATACTATAACTCTGCTGACAGTATTGATTCTGAGGTAGGGTGGAAATATTATGTAGTTTTAAGAGCATTATGACTTTTTACAAGACACACAACAGTTCCGGCGAAAATTTTCAAATTTACAAAATTTCATCATTTTCACCACACTGCAATATTCCGATTCGTCCGTGCAAGCTGAAAATACATTTTTGAATTAAAAAATTATTCATTCAGACATAATTGTATAATTAACACATACATATACTTTTTAGTTCGTTTTGCCATTTAATCTTCATTCAAGCTTAGAACCGTTTTAACAAGAGCTTGGACTTTCGGTGGGATGTTACTATCTAGTTTGCTCATCAAAACAAGCTTTCAAATATTGACCTCCTTTCTTCTAATTCGCTAAGAGAAGCTCATTAATATTCATAGAATGTCAAAACCGGAAAGCTGTTTGCCAAGATCTGCTATGCTGTGTGAAATTGACGCTGTTTCAGCGAAATATACATCCCTGGATAAGGTCGGACGAGTGTCATTGTGTTCAATGTATTCATATCTATTAGCCAATGACCTGACAGTTAACCACGAGTAGACCCCGCCTTCATAAAATCGGAGTTTGTCACGTACTACCCAAAGTCCAAGCTCTTGTTAAAACGGTTCTATAATAATAGACATATTGTTACTACAACACTTTGTCACTGAACACAGAGCTTCGATCGTTGAAGATCAGAAAAAAAAACCCATATCTTTACCTTGGATAATGCATTGTAATGATCAGCTGACAAGCCTGACATGTTTATAATTAGGAGGCTGGGTGGTCAACAAATTGACATTAAGATCTGCCTTAAACTTTGACCTATGCATGATAATGTTGGATCATAAACTAACATTTAGTAAAGAAGAAAATCCAAATATTTGAACATTTCCCCCCGTCTTTATATACAGCTCTTCTTCCTAAGGAGATTAATACAGTCTAAAAATAACCACGACCATTCAGCCCTCTTAACATCAGAAACATAATGTACGTTATTAAAAATATCATATGAAAATTATAGTTAGAAATTATAAAAAAAAGTTATATATAAAAATATAATATATACTTACAGCAGTTGCCCATTTCGCACATTTTCATCGTCCTTGGTCGCTCGAGAGAAGAACACTGTTTTCCGGCGGATAGCCTCGTTTTAGACCACACGCAATCGAGTGATCTCGTTTTAAAACCGTTCGTCTCACATTCACCAAGACACTGCGTAAGAAAATATGATGTTTTATAAGAAATTCTGAAAATTAAAAGCATTTTATATTAAAAATCAAACTCAGGTAGGACAGAAGTGACACCGAGGACATATAGTTTTGTTGATATAAGTGTAATGCAAGAATAAGCTTATTTTATTTTTCAGTTTGACCGGGTTGTAACCCCCCCCCCCACCCCCAAATTCCGCAAACTGATTATTAAATTTATATTTCAAAATGTTAACCCCCGTCTAGAATTTTCTTTAAAATTCAAAAACATGTCGAAAGAAAAAAAACTCTTCAACTAAAGTGAGTAACAGAAACATTAGAAACCAGCTCTAACATATATATTTCGAATGGAACATCTATGTACAGCCTCTATCTGTACAAAGTGCGCCCATATGCATGTACAGATAATTAGATTTATACACCATTTTAATTTTTATTATAAACACACGGAATACCCTTGTCCATTTGGAAGCAGTCCACACGGCTTTACAGTCGTTGTTGGAGCACTCCATTTCCGTGGGCGGGATTGTACCCAGAGTCTCGCAGTGGGAGGTGTCGTTCATCACTTGACCGTTTGACAGGCAACTGACTTCTCGTCGTATCAATGCAGTTTTGTCTCTAACACACTCTGAAGCCGCACACTGAAAATCAATTAATAAAATTCATTACATATGAATAAAAAATAATTTAAACACAATAATTTTCTATTGTTACGGTGCATATCATTCTGTGCAAAAATGCTTTTTCTCTTAAAATCATTTTATTGAAAATTTCGAAAATACACACTATTTTAGCATACTGTACAAGAACAAATATAATAACTCTTTAAACTCTATGTTTTTCAAAATTCCAAGTACAGTCATGTAAGTACGTGCGAGTTATCTGTCTTAGTTGATGTATATTGTACCTTAAAAATGATTTTTCTACTTTTTCACATGCTATAATTTTATTTTTACCTCCGACCAATTCCCTAGAGACCATTCTAAACACGGAAACGTATTACAACTCTGAATCAATAACGGAGCACTGTGTCCTGCCTTCGTACAGAATCTCACCGGAAACACTTCATAGTAATCTCGCGTAATGATTTCACAACTGACATTTCGCGACTGCAACCCTCCGCCACATGTAGCAGAGCAAGCCCGCCATTCACTCTTAACCAGGAAAAGCGGACTATATTTCCTGGACACGGGGTCAATCTGTTTTGTAGAAATACTTCGCGCAACCAAATTCATTGGCTGAATTCCAGAAATATATTTCTGTCGCAGCATTGTCGCTTTATATATGTCATAAACACTGCTGAAAGATACAGGAGTACTCGATTGCAAGGATCCAGCTTTGCAGGAATATAGCCCCGTATCCTCCTCTGGAATAGCATTTCTAATTTTCAAAAATCTCTTCCGGGTTAACTTAACCCTTTTAGAATATCGGATCGTGGTCCCATTTTTGAACCAGTTTATATCCTGTAGTTGTATCCCACGCGTCGGACACTTTATTAGAATAGTTGTTCCTGGCAAAATAGTTGCAGTCATGCCAATGGTAAGTTTCACTCTTTTAAGTTTGTCCATTTGAAAAAAATGAACGTCTAATGAGCGTAGTTTCGGTTCTGGACAGACGGTTTGATTGCACTTCTGCACATCCATGGGATGCTTGTTCGAATCACAAAGAGTAGACGAAATGTTTATGTAGTTTCCCCCAGCATTCTTCTTCACACAGTACACATTACGTGACCGATATCCCTGACCGCATGTCACGGAACACTGAAGATACATATCGCAAAAGTTATTGAAATTTGAGTTTAAAAAAACATTTGCTGGATATACAAGCAACGAACGTAGTATTTATAATATGTATGTACGCACAAATTGATTTATCAAACTTGTATATGAAGAATTAACAACAAATTAAGACATTTATCACAATATGCAAGAGGAACTTTTACTATTAACATTTTCTATTATATAGGTCCTAATGATAGCTTCAGTGTATTGTTTTGCGTTTTGGCAGAATGTATCTTCCGTTCAATCAAGTACATCACAAAAAGTACATGTATACTTACAAAAATGCACTAACTCAGACTAATGCTAACTTTTTGAAAATCAATTTCCGATAAATATTGTACCCACTTAATATACAAATAATATTAGTAATTCACCTTCGACCAGGGACCAGACATCCACTCAGAGTGGCAGTCGATGCTGTTGCATTGCCGGTTGCGAGTTGGCACGGGTTGCTCGCACATGTAATCCGGAAGATGGATCTCGTTCCGGAAGCCAACAGCAAACTCCTGTATGCATTCGACGTCACGGTGCATGATTCCCCCGCCACAGCTGACTGAACACATCCCAAAATCTCCAACTTTCCACCTGTACACAAAAGCAACATAATGTACGAGAGGGGAATTTGATCGTGTTAATAGGTATAAAAAATACTATGTTTTAAATATTAATGCTATTCTAAAATGATTTTAGCAAAACATGTAAAATGAAATCATCGCATAAATGAATTCATGATCAACGAAGGACTCATCCCGGTACTCCAAAACTATTTAAGCATTTTAAACAACTTTCTGGTGATTATATTTACATACATTACATGTATGTATTCATAACAAGTATTTTTAGCATACAAAAAATCAAAACAGCGTCTGCAAACGCAATATGCAGGCTGTGAGACCATGAACTCCGGTATTCGTGCGCAGATCAAGAGGGGGGAGGGAGGTCGGGGTCCCCCTTGAGTATTCAAATTTCTTAAATTTACATTCTTTAAATTTTACATGTAGTAAAATTACCGAAAATATGCCCCCTGCCAAACTTACATATACCTCGGACCACCTTGAAAAAGTTTCTTTATCCGCGCATTGATATTGTTTGTTTATTCATCCATTCAACAAATTAGCGTGTTGTGTGTTGCGTATTCTTGTATCTTAATGATAGTTTCAGTGTTCGAAAAAAAATAATGGGAGTTGGGGTTGGGGTTGTAATTCGTAATCATGTAAAACTCAAAAGCGTTATTTCAGAGAAAGAACGGATAATATCTAATGGATGAAGGTGGTTGTAAAGACAAGAAACCGTGGGGGGGGATACATACCTCTGTGGACAGTTGATGTCGTTACAAACTCTTCTTTCCACAGGGACCAGGTGAACATCTTTACAATAACTGTCGTCCACAGTGGAACCGTTGTGTATAATAACACATCGAACGATAGTTTCCTGGACTCCTAAAATTACCATAGCCTCAATTTTATATATATATTATATTGATATATTAATATACATTTAGCATAAAAATGTTTTTGATAGAATTTAAATGGCCAATTGTTTTGGTAAGTGTAATGGAATTGCCCGACTGCCTCTGAGTACTTGCCGTTTCATTCAGTGCGTGTGAAGATTTCTTTAATTACAATTCTTGGGAAAAATTGCTGATAGCAAGAAGGAACATAGAATTAAAGTCTTGTATAACCGAGTTTTGATCTAGTGACAAATGAAGGAAACAAGTGCTCTGACGTTATGTCGGAGCGCTATTTTGTGTTGTGTCTAAGCCTCTCTTTGAGGTTTACAGGGAAACCACTCACCGCCCAAACAACTCCTGCTGCACGGCGTCATACCCACTACACGGTACTCAAACTGTTCGACGCATTCCTGTATGATGCAAGGAGAGGATTCCAGTGGTTTCAATCCTGAAAAATAAACAGACCGTGATGACTTTTTATCAATTAAAGCTACTGTCGTAAAAATTCCTTTGGGGGTACAAAAAGTAACATCTTCACGTATAATTTTAGAATAGTTTTTATCTTGGAAAAAAATAAAACTTGCTATGATTTTGTCTGAGAAAAAATCTGTATAATTAATTATGATTAAATAATGTGAAAGTTCATACAAATTCTAGTACCCTTGCATTCTTTATCCGGAAGTTCCGTATCTTTTCCTATGCGCGGGACATAGACTTGACAGGTGACGTAGCGCCGTTTCCGGCCCCTACCACACGTGACACTGCAGGGCTGCCATTCTCTTGCCACAAATCTATTGTGAATATAAATCAAACATTAAGAAAAAACTTATATCTATTTATTATTTCTTGATTAATCTTACTCTTAGATGTTTGTAAACATTTTAAGTCTTATGTTAATTATAAGAGCACATACATGTAAAATGTAATACATGAAGCCACATGGGAAGGAGGGGGTATATTATGATCCACTGTCATAGTTGGGGGAATTCTTTCAAAGAGTTTAGAGCCAATCTTTAATTCTTAAAACGCCCATGCCAATTTTATCGTGGTTCCTGGTGACTTTAAGATTGACGCACTTTTCTTTAACTGAATATATATTTACGAAATATGCAATGATATTTTATCTTCCAAATGCACTGTTGTGGTACACTCTGGGCTATAGAACACATTTGTATTAACCCGATGTAATATTCTAACATTACGTACTTAGTCCCGTGCGAATACCCCTAGGTATTATCTATACCAATCTAAATAGAGAAAATAACATCCAGAAATTAAATACTGGACCAGTAACACCTTTTTTCTCTCTCGCTTTTATCTCAGAAATAGTTGTCATACTTTATATATCTCCTCAACAAATCATTCCCTATCATTCGTTGACCTACAACATATTAAGGTCCACCCTCCGACAATTTAAAAACTCGATATTTTCAAAATGACAACAGAGTAAAGTTACAGAGGCATTGTGCCTTTAAACACATACTTATTTGCTTGCGGTTTCGGTTTCAATGAGAAGAGCCCGCCTTTATTTGCAGATAGATTGTATTTTTCTTTATTTTTTCGTACTTTAGTGCTAATATCAAATACCTTGGGCGGGGTCCTGTTATTTTTGTACTCTTCAGCGGGGGCAGGCGTTTTATGGAACTACTTTCCGACTCCCCTAAAATCACCTCCTGTATATCTTAAAAAAAAATATTTAAAATGGTTAAAATGAAATATCAATTATGACTTACATGTATATCAATGCAAAGAATTACCATTTCTGATATTTGTAGGTCTTTATATATTCGGATTAAAAATTACATATCAACTGAATTCAAACTTAACAATAAAAAAAATAAAACATAACTTTTTAAAACACAAACGCAAGCGTTACCTCTTTAGATACTTTCGTACTGGATTAAGATAAACATTTTTACTGTATTTAATTCATTAATTACGGTATTCCGTGAACGCAAGACATACAATCTCCTTGGATATTTCTCCGAGTCTTACTTACAATAAGCTGTGATCGCTGAAGTTGAAACAATGGGATGATACTGCAGAATGTAGCATGAATTGCTAAATACTATATAGGTATGTAAATGACGAACGTTTGAAATAAAAGATATCTCGCATCTACATACAGAAAGTTTATAATGTTAACTTGAGAGCATAGATGTACAAAGAGAATGCAATATCATGCCGCTTCATCTTTCAACGCCATACCTTTGAGCATGTAATCTGCATGACTTGTACATATAAAGGAAACTTCTAGCATTTACTATAATGTCAAGCAAGCATGTGAATAGGTTTTATTGTTGCCCAAATCGAAGAGAAATGTAAAATAAAGATCGTTTTCCCCAAGGATGTAATTATGTAAGCCAAAAACTTAGTTCTTTTGGTACAACAAAGTTTTATCAAGTAGCTTAAATGTGGGTGCGGATTTTCTCTCGTTTATTCCCATGTACATACACGAGAACTAAATAGATATGCCTTGTAGAACATTTTATGCAAATTGCATACTTAAGTGATGTATCTGAATTTTGATTCATACCATTTTGAACAAAGCATAAGATTGAGGTGTTGCAAGATTGAAGCGTTATCGGTTTCGATTTTAGGTCGCAGAACTCTCTTCCGAAGTGTTGGCAGACGACACCCCTTCTCTGGACACCGTTACCACAAGTTACAGAGCACTGAAATGAAAAAAAAAACCGCACGACGTATTAGTTTAATTTATTCACCATAAATTCAAAAAAAAAATCTTTGTTTAATACAAGCAAAGACACATTTCATCAAAATGAGGAAAAAAAGCTAATTATACGAAATGCATGTATTCAAATAGTGAACATAAAAGGTACCGGTGCCCAGTGTCCGACATGCCAAACAGGGCACAGTGTTTTGTCGCAAAGTTGTTTGGTAACCGGTGTTCGGGTGTCACAGAACTTTTCGCTGACGTATGTTTGTGTGGAATTCGGAAAGAACATTACACATCGTCTGGCTCTCCAAGAGTACTTCGTTGCGCAGGAACAATTGCTCCAAGGACCAAACACCCACTTATACCTTAATGCGAATGAAGAAAGTTCTGTGAAAAACTAAAGCACTTGTATTATTATTCAATACACGAACGTTTAATTAATTGAAACAATAAGGTCTTTGTATATCTTTGAAGAGAGAGAGAGAGAGAGAGAGAGAGAGAGAGGGGGGGGAGGGCTTACATTGGGCTTTCTTTGCAGTCCCGTAATTTGCATGACCGGGTCTGTTGTTTCGGTCTTTCTGCAGAGGGACATCTTTTGTTGCGGACCCGTTTTCCAGATGCCCTATTTATACAGACCGGTCTTGTTCTTCTGTATCCTTGATATAAAGCATAATTTTAATTTACAGAAATCTGACGTGAGATGTGGTATTCGGTAAAAATCAACATCTAAACATAAACAGTTTTAATGACTTCAATTCTGTTCAGTTAACAGTGGCATAAACTGAAGGTCGACTTTTAATTAAGGAGGCTGTGTGGTCAACAAATTGCTAATTGGATCTATCTTGAAATTTTAGAGATTATTCTTTTTTTTGGTCATAAACTAAAATTTCCTAAACAGAGTAAGAAAATGGCTTTAATAAGTTTTCTATTCTTCATACAGAACTGATCTTCTTAAGGAGATTGCTATAGTCCAAAAAATGGCTGCGATTATCCAGCCTTCTTAAAACCAAGACTGAAAATTAAAGTACATAAAAGAGCAGGTTACCTACACCACAAGTCGATGAACATTCACCGTATCCCGAGAGTGACCACGTAAATTTCGGTGTCTGTCGGGATATACACGAATTGTTTCCTCCACATACCCCGCATCTGTCCAGTACTTTCTTTGATCCCAGTATACCATCACATCCAACATTCTACAAAAAATATCGATTCTATAGGCCAGATATAAAAAAAATATGGTCGAAAATGTTTCTTCTTGTTTGAAATTTTAGACGTGAATTCACACGATATAGTAAAATTATTACAGATTTTAATACCCAACACTTTCCATCGATGCACATATCTTTTGAGTCGTTCCGACATTTTGTACCGTCCACCACATGGTTAGCAAATCGGTGGATGACGTCATGTCCCTCGGCCTGGCAATATAGGGCGCATGGGTCCTTGGAATCGTGGTATGGGATCCAATTCAGTACCTCTCCCGAATATGGGTTTTTATTAAACGCTGAACATTGCAACGCTCGGTAGTCAAGTACATTCCCTGGACATTCCTGAATAAAAGAGAAAATATATTAGGTTCACTACACATGCAACGACAAATTGAACAGAAAGACATTTTTTATAAACAATTTTTAGCTTCTCGGTTTCATATTGATGGATTTCGATAATCAGCAGTGTGGGTTTCTGCAATCTCGTCCAATTAAAAAAAAAACGAGAAAAAATTAAAAACCCATGGTCGAAAAAGCTAGGATCAAAACCCTGTAGCCATACATGCTTGTTAGATGTCCCCAACGAGATTACATAAAACCACACCCGCATCTGCAAAGGTGAATTGTCATTTGTCAAAAACTCCCCTAATTACAGTTTGTTCTACAAGTTTGATCGCTTTCGTGTCTGTGGTACCTAGACCACCGTGGAAAATTCACAGAACGGCGGGTATGATCAGCGACTTCGCGACCTTGTACCCAGCAACCGGTGTTCGGGCCACAATTTTCACTTCTACTTTCTTGTTTAACTTGGTCATTATTCATTTTCTATTCTTCTTGGGTGTCAGGGAGAATTTACCAAACAGGAAAAAAATATCTTGTAACACACGATATAATGGTTTCCAAGGTATGTGGTTAATTGAAACCCGAAACGGAATGCCTCGTTTTGGGGAGGGTTAATCGCTCTTTAGTGTGACCTCCGTGTGACCATTGTCTGTTATTAAACGAATATAAATGAAACTGGGCGGGTAGGTATGAAAACATAAATTACAAGGCGATTCTCCAGCAGAATATTTCAACAATCTTTACCAGCTATGTTTTTTTCTTCTCCGGACGGACCGGCTATCATCGTGTTAAGCTTGTGCTTACAATAAATAAAATATTCTCTCCTCCCAATATAAACATACATCACTTTTGTTTGCGTTCCGGTGTTTTATGCAAAGGTCTGATATTGTTTGTTTTAAGACAAAACATCTTCCCATGTGTATACACCATTTCGGAGATATATATATAAAAACTATATATCAAAAAATCGGTTTATTTACATCCAAAAAAACCTCTACTTTGAAGAGAAACTGAACTGAAACTTAAGTATATCACAAACACTTTGGAGGTTATTTCGAAATCAAATTAGCGTAAAGTTGTTGATACCCAACAGATATTATTGATTTAGACTCATGTAAGTTAGATAAGATCTTCACAACCAACAATTGCTTTGTATTGACAATGCACTACAATGCACTTTATATTATACAGGAAAAAAAAAAAGAATTAAAGTTCTTTTAAAATATTTGTGTGGGAGTTTCTTTTGCAAATCGTTCAGATTGTTTGAGCTATGTACAGACTCTCTGTAGAAAAGGAATTTTCTTTGAATTGTATATTACATGTATTTATCACATCCTCAGATTGGTTTCACTGTAAGCAATTTAAATATGACATTTTCAACATGGAATTGGCAATACAGTGCTGTGTTCTAATGGTACGAAAATGACAGTCATAAAATCGATATAAAAAGAACTTATCATGTTTTGGGTTTTTTTGCCACCATCTGATTTTGAGAGAGAGAGAGAGAGAGAGAGAGAGAGAGAGAGAGAGAGAGAGAGATGCGTGTTGAAATTCATTTTCAAACTTTTGCAAATGGGTTTAAGATTTCCTATTTTATTGACCAACTCGTTCCTGCAAAATCTAAAAACCGTCTCATATAATTTTGCAATGGTTTTTAAGGTTTTAACAAAATCATAAAAAAACTTAATGTGCTGTCTGATTGGTCCAATTTACCTGCATGTTGCAAGCTCTATACTGTACGTCCTCGGCCCGACATCCCCGGATCATCGCCGAATCTTTGAGACACCGTCTGGATCGGTAGGTGACGCCACCGTCGCAGGTACGGGAACACGTACCCCATTGTGTCCAAGGAGCCCAATCGTCACATGAGACCTGTGGAGAAAAGTACGACCCCCACCCCTTTTAATCCAATGTGTATGTTGATTGTTAGATAAATGAAAGTAAATGAAATACAAATATAAAAAAAGGAAAAGAAAATCAGATAATTTTTTTAATACCTGAACATTAGTGTTCAGCTAAAAATGGACAGGAAAAGATGTTAATCTTGGTTTTTAATAAAAACTCCAAATTAAAATTTAACGGACAGATTGCGTGTTTGGTGGGGCAGTATATATATAAAGACAAATTTCTGTCTCCAGCCGGTCTGCAACTGACAATTTGGGTGGTTTTATATACAAGTAAAACGCAATCATAAGTAAACGCTGAGTGTATATTCTATCGGCATATTTTATGATGAAGTTCACAGTTTTACTAGATTTCCCTGTACGCCACCAATAAATCTTAACAATATGCAGAACCTTAATGCACATCGCCAATGCTTTATTATAACACCAACAGTAGGAGGTTTATGAAAACAATAATATTATCTTCATATATATTTTTCACGAAATCTTTTGAAAATGACGAAAATATCTCAATATTTAGGTTGTTTTTTTTTTTTAAAGCCTCATATATCATCAAACTTTGTTTCTTTTATTTCTCTGTTTTACGAAAATCGTTCTTATTTTTAGCAACAAAATATATAAACGATCAAGCTGCTAATTTAAACAAGAATTCTTATCATTTGTGGGTTGCTGTGAGATTTAGGATTTTAGATCCATAAAGATGTGTGAAAGTAAACGGTGAGGGTAAAACAGGCCACGTCGTGACAAAGTAGATATAATTCTATTTAAAACAAATAATGAGCAAAAACGTATCTCAAAATACAGTAGTATTTAATTGCAATTTAAATAAATGTGAAATTCTTTTTGAATTACCCCCTCCCCCTTTTCTCTTCCCGATTTCTTAAACAACCAATTAAAAGATGTGTGAACATATAGGAGAGCTCGTGAACTGAAAACAAGTTCGTGGGCCTTGTTTATATCTTTTACAGAGAATTAAGAAATATTTCAGGTTTTTTATCCAGCTTACGCAAAGAAGAAGAAAAATCTGTCGTCTGACACCTATTGTAAAGCAAGGAGCGCAAAATTACCAAATTATACGTTTATGAATGAAGAAAAAGCAGGCATGCACCAATTGTCATGCATAAAATAATCGTGTTTTGGACGCTTCATATGGGAGTTATATACATGTACGTATACATACATAATCAATTTGAAACATCAAATTGCTGAAATAGGTTGTGTCACCCCCCCCCCATTTTTTTTATTGTTCACTATAACAATATATGCACTATTCAATTTCTGTTGCTGAATTGCTCAAGTCGGACATTTAGAAGGTCAGGAATAAGTTAATCTGAAAGTCATAAGACCTTGAAATTCCTAAGCATATATTCTCGCATATGAAAAAGGGGGAGGGAAAGAATGAAATTTAATGAATAGTATACGGTCTAGTTATTCTTTGTGATATACTAGTAAATTAAACATACACAATTTATATATATATATAGAATACCTGAGGTTTACTTAGGCGAAAGACAAGAATAACATTTATATGCACTTTAGTCTTAAATTTGCAAAGATAAACTTTAAACCGAAAATATTACAACACTGGAATTTCTGGATTAAAAGCTAATGTACAAAATGATTAAAGTAAACATTCTTGTAAAAAGTTCCACTTAGTCTATTGAATTCCAATACACGTTTGAAATGTCTTCTCAAAACAGACCAAATAATGTTCTATAGCGACACCTTTTCACCGTTGAAACCGAAGTTAAACTAAATTCATTTACATAAACATTCGCATCATAAACATTAAAGGGAAAAAAATAAACTAAAAATTTACTTACGGTACACAGAGAAATCCAGATGAATATATAAGCATAGAAAGTCTTCATTTTGATATAGAATCCGTCATTTTAAGTAGATTACTGGAAAAAAGAAAAAATAAACTTGGATTTTTCCGTCACATCTTTCCGAGCCTATAGCCTCTGCCACCGGAGTGGAACTAGTTTTGTTTTATTCCCTCACTCTCTCGTTCCTTTTCTATCCATCGCTCGATACTTCTGTTTAAGTCTCCAGTAGGCATAGGGAGGCCCTTTAAATTGATAGATACGAGATATATATTTATATATACATACATACTTTTGTAAGCCCGGCCTTCACAAAAGGAGAGACTTGCAAATGAAATGATAGTAAAAACTTGATCCGTGGTTAATAAACAAACCAGCGCGGAATGTATTACCCTGCGAACTTTATAATAATAGAGAAGATCTCATCCCTGTCCTCTTATAGAAAAGTCAGATCACAACAATGATATCTGACTCGGCTGCTAATGGCATTGCCACGGCAAAATCGGATGATGACCGCTAACAAAAACTAATTTCTTTTTTTTTTTTAATGAAAACTTTTGTGAATACGATCCAATAAATGAAGGCTCCGCCCGCCGTGTGCTGTAAGTTTTCTTACGCAATGTACCTATTTAAAAAAATATTTACGGTGTCGCAAACACAGCGAAGCCAGTTCGCGATAAACATTTCTAAGTGCGGAAAACTGGGGAGGTAGCACAAGAGCTTCATTTATCTGGTTTGGAGATGTAGTTAGGCAAAACATATGACTCTTAATTACAAGGGGGCAGATAATAAAAACTTCCTCGATTTTTTTTTTTTTGAAACATGGGCATACCCATTGATGCTTTTATGTTATTTTATATCACTAGTTTTCTTAAGAATTAACGAGTAAATAAGTGTGAATTTTACAGATTAAAGTGTGGAAAATAAAAAATAAAAAGTGAAGTGCATATGTGGCACTAATACGCTTCCGTACGAGTACAAAAAAATTGAACATTTGGACAACTGCATAACGATTAGGTGCGTTTAAAACGCATCCATCGTCGAGTTTTCTATACCTCCATGTTGCATACACACGATAAAAAGCCACTTAGGATATCAAACGCAACAAAAGTATCATCATCGCAGAACAAAAGATATCGCAAAAGAAACGTGAGTCAAGGAAAAGGCTTGTATCTAGACACTTGACATCAACCCGAAAGATCGGTTTTGCCAAAGACCTCACATCTTGAACCTTGCCAAAGCGATCCTCTCGGATCAGCGACTGTCTCCTCTATACAAAGATACCGCATATATTGGTTAACAGCCTTGATATACAATTAGCAGAAAGACAAGATTTCAACAAAGCTTCAAAGAAAATAATTGCTGCCTGCCTGGCCTTGAATTTATATGAAAAACAAAAATTGTTTCATTATATGAATTATGTTTCGTCAGACCTCCCCTTCAACCGCTTCCATTCCCCAGAGGAATCGCAAACATACATAAGATACAATCACATAAGAAAAGCACTTCTCAATTTTTAAAAGCGCCTCGTGCATGTATCTCATACAATAAAAAGTTAAATGAATTGAACAATTATAATTATGTATGAATAATATATAAAAGTAGTCCCACTACTAGTAGCAGCGAAATACGTACATGTACTTGGGACGTTAAAATTGATAAATTAATTGAATGACTGATTTATAGTGCATTAATTTTTCGCTCTGTTGTCGACATTTGAACCAAATTAAAAATTAACATAACCCTGACAGAAACAAGCAAAAAATGTACGTATTCTTTTGTGTTTTTAAAAAAACCCTTTTCTATGTTCCAGTAAATTATCAGAATGTGATGATCATCACTCTCCCTTTTAAACCTTATCTCGTTCCAACGATTATTGACCCCAAGAATACTCAATTCCGCTCTGGTTTTTGGTCGTAACATTTTACACCTGTCTTCTCTCACTGATAGAATTTGGTCGACTAGTTGTTTGTTCGTTGAGATGAAGCTCTTTCTCTGTTTTGCAGTTTTTGCTTGTTCACAGGTATGACATTTAATGATTGGATTTGACAATTTACGAGAAGAAAAAAGTGTTTCTTTTTAATTGGTTCTTTACAGAAAAGTTTACACAAAATATATGGTACACCACCATCTATTTAAAAAGTTGATAATTTAAATTAATTCAAAACATTACATAAAAAAAAGTCAAAGATGTAAAATTTGAGTTAAATAGGCAATGAATTCGATAGCGAATTTATACGGATATACATGTATATAACTGGTGTGTGACAGTTCGCGTTTTATAAAAAGCGTAAACTGTTCCAACCCAGTTTATATTGGTATTTTAAATTGGTAGTGATCAGACATATTCCTTATTTGATTCAGTTTTTTTTTTATCGATGAGAACAATGTTTGCTCCTAAATAACAAAAGTTTGTACAAAAAGACCTGCATGCCGATTGATACAGCATATCGGTGTGACGAAGAGAAAAAAACTTTAAGTTTGCAAGCATTTTTAAAAAATCACTCAGCCAATCGAATACATATTGTACATATTATTCGGTTTATCTTATTGCATTCATTTTAAGGGATCATTTAACCATTTGTCAGAAACTTGCAGGCTTTTTTTCTTGACGGTTTTTTGGGATCAGGCGGATGTAAATCAGATGCGGACTGCACTTCCGGCGGGTGTTGTATGACGGACATATTCGGCGATAAATCCTGTGTACACCGTTACCTTAACTACCTCCAGGAATGCCGCATGGACGGGCAAGATCACCATAGCTGTGGATGTGGGAGCGGTGAGCACTATCAAACAATATATTCTGACCATTGCTAATTGAATCTTAATCTATGCATATGTATGATACATAATATGCATATATGTATATTAGACATAATGCATATTCATAATATCGTATTTTGTTTTTTATTTTTGTTTTTGTTTTTTACTAACACTGGGTTTAGCTTCGTGAGTTTAGCAGAGGGTCAAGCTTTCTTCACCCAAACTTGCTTCAAATTAAATTCGTTTCAAGGATATGCACGAAAAGTCCCCGTAAAGTTTTAAATCACCTCAGTTAATATGGATTTGTCATCAGTTTTGTTTATGCATGAGGACTGAGCAGTTTATTATTGGTTAAAATAAAACTTGAAGTGTTCTATTCGATGTTCATCGATCGTCAACAATCTTTTACTAAAATGAATTTTAATACGAAGAACAAACAAAGAAACGGTGTTAAGCAGACACAAACATAGAAGTACACAAGAATCATCGCGGTCAGATATCCATTACGTGCAAGGCCTTTCTTTCCATTTACGTGCGGACAGAAAAGCGATTTTATCACAATAAACAAAATTTACTTATATAGAACTTATCTTGGAAAGGTCAAGGCTACAGACGATGGAAATTGACATAGACGTCTGCTAACTATCGGGTATTCGGTTTTAATAACGCTTATTTTGAGCGCTAATCTGCGCAGATTTAGAGTTGTATATACGGCGCTCAGAATAGGTGCCGCGATTCAGAATGAATTGAAAACGACAAAATGTTTATAAAAAGGAAAATAGTAAACCAAATTCGCTTTGGCAGGTATGATAAACAAGTCTATAATTAAAGAACACATATTAGAACATGAATCACAGTGATAATACAGAATGCGTCAGAGTGGAGATTGGAAACTAACCTGTACACGTATTGCCGCAAACAATTGGATGCTCGGAAGATTAAATTTTTTTGACTTTTTTTTTTATCTCACGCAGGTTTGTACTGCGAGAGCTACGCCAATATCCACGGGGCGGCAGTTGAGACGCAACACCCAGGCTCCACTACGTACGGCTTGTGCGAGCACAAAGTTAACGCAACATCTTATTAAATACAATAAAATTATCTCATAAACATGCACTCACTTTTGTTCATACGCATCAAATGATTTTTAATATGGAAGATACCCCCCCCCCAATCCAACCCTTTCCGAAGTTGAACATTGTATGATTGACTTCTAATGTTATCTGAACATTACACTTTGTATATGAAATGTAGCATTCAGTGCATCATCTTTTAAACTTGAATTCAAGTACGATAGAAAAGTAATAAAATATAACATGGTATAAATTTCTCGCGAGCAGAAACGATATTTTACTGAAGCCCGGCGCCGTGTCAAACGCAAGAAAATTGATAAACGTATATAAATTGTCTGTGGATTTCATGTAAAATTTACATTTACATGTCTATATCATATTGTCCCTAAAACATACTTTCAAGTGATTCCTAGACAAAGGGATGGGTATAAAAAAAAATCTTGCACGTTTTGCTAATAAAATCACGTTCAGAAACAAAGGCATGAAGTTAATTAAATAGAATTAATTATTAATTTATTTCGTAAGAAATAGAACAGTTCTGTTATAATTTATTGTAAGTCATTGCACATTAGATAGGATCTGGAAGATGATTAACATAATTACATACATACTTATACTGACAGTAAAAAAAAATCAAAAAATCAAAAAGCCCAAGCGTATGGTCAACATTGTAACATCCAATTAAAAATGCATTAAATCTCTGATGGAAACATTTTCGTATTGATTCAAACTAATTTCACATATTTCACGAACAAGCACACAACCTCTCCTTGGACCCAGTGGTCATAAAACAAATGAACTTAAATTTGTTTAGTTTTTCATATACTAGTAACAAATTATAGCCTCCAATCTTTGATGACACTCTATTTCTGAACAGTGATCCTCCTCTGGGCATAGTAGCAATGGTAAGGAACTAAGGATGTGTCCTTTAATTCAACAAACTTAAAAAGACCCCCCTCCTCAATGTGTTTTGTGCATTGTATATTTTTGGGGGGCAAAATTTGTCCTGATTTGGTTTGGTTGAAATTGGACATTATCAAGTAGTTCAAGAGAAGGCAATGGAATAGTGATAATAAAAAAATTTTGATCAGAAAACCTCAGGTGGAATAACACATCATCACAAAATGGCTGACCTCTGATCGAAACGACATTTCGTTTTATTAAATGGATTTTAATGTTCACATGCTACTTACTCCATAGCCAAGTGGATAAAGTGTCAGGCTTGTGATCCGTACATCACGAGTTCGAATCCCGCAGGGGCTTTTGTTGTTACTTACTGAATTGAATATTTTAGACATTTAATTTTTTATCCTCAAACTGCCAATATTTCGCTTATTTGACATATGTACCGTTTATTTATCATTATATATTTCGTAATCAAATAATTTACTGTTAGTTTGAGTGACTTTTTCCAGGTGTGTTATTCCACCTTAAGCCTTAAGCTCAAGTGAGTTACATCCATGTCATCTGAATGTCATAGGGTTCACAAAAAGAAAGTTGGTATTAGCCATTTTCTTACAACAATACAAATTCTGTAGTAAAAATAATCTTTTCTCAAAAAAAAAAAAAAACCCCAAAAAACCCAGTTTAATATTACTGAGGGTTGGACAAAGTTAAATGTAAATAAAACATTGCATAATTATATTAATCAAACAATTATATCACAGGCAAGAGAAATAAATGTATATATTAAGAAAAATGCAAGGACCAGCCTTTCTACATGAAATATAATAACAAGATATGAACATACAGATAAAGTAATCAGGTGTAAATTTAAATTTAAAATGTCTGTCACTCTAGTAGAATGTAAGTTTTTTTTAAAAGAAACATAAATATATTTATCAAACTGCCATAATACTTTCCATTAGTTATAAGATTTTTAAAATACATGCAGGCATTATTCACTGTTGTCACAAGAACCAAATGAATTGCAGAATTTTCACCTATACAGGGAGGTTTGTAGTAAAAAAAAATTGTTTAGAGACACAAAGCTTTCATGTTTGCAGAATTTTTTGAAGTTGCATCAGTACTACCTTGACAGTATATTGCATGTGTCACTTCTTAATAAAACCAAAATGGACAGACAAACTTAAGCAATTAATTAATTATTTATATCTATACATAAATAAAATCATATATAAAAATCAGAGAATCAATCTCATTATATGAAAGGGTATTAAAATAATCCAGACTATTTCCATACTTCTATAAATAGAATTGTCTTGTAGGAAATTGGAATCAGGACGGAATAATCCATACATGTATAAAAGACTTGTAATCAAAATAAAAAATCAGTACATGTATTTATAAAAACAAAACCACAATTGCGGTAAGCAAGTTAGAATAATGGACGGAAAAAGCTTTAAAGATCAACAGTAACAATTAAAATATATCTATAATAAATCTATAATTTCTATAATAAATCTCAATAACACTGGCTTGTTTGTGTTGAATAAATTATACAGTTAAAAACATTATGTGAATTCACATATTAGTTTGTAAGGATTAGTAAAGTTTTAGTGCAGTGTGTTTCCAGGTGCCTGTTTCCTCTTTTCCCCTCTTTCGTCTTTTTTCTAGTCATCATCTTCATTGACAGACTCACCCTTCTTCAGCTTAGCAATAATCTATTTAAAAAACACCATAGCATAATGATAAAGAAGCAACCATATCATCACTTTTTTAAATTTGACTTTTACCAGCCTTAAAAAAAAATCTGTTCTTATGCTGGTACATGTATAATTATAAATCGTGAGAAAATGAAGGAACTTGAAAACTGTCCAAGAGATATTAAGCCAAAGTTTGATCAAACTGACAAAATGTGAGAGTACTTTTCATTGTCAGGAAAACCAATAATATCTAAATGTCTGACACATGGTATTGAAGGACAATAAATGTATACAATTGCCATTCTGTAATGTTTTATTGATAGGACATACAGGATAATACATGTACATGTATTAGGACTTTGGAATAGTGGACAGAATATACTTGCATTTTTCAGTCGGTTAATTTCTTTGTTCTCTGCATTCTTGGAGGCATCGTTTGTGATCAATTTTACTCTGGATGCATACCTGTAGTAAACAGTAATATAATTTACATACTCCAAACTACATCTTATTTTTAAAACACAAGCAATTTCAGCCTTTAGTTGTAGGAGCATTACCATTTCTTGAATAAATACTACATCCACACTATACATGCATTTTTTTCAGCATTTAGATGAAGGTTAATATTAAAATATTGCAGGATAAAAATACACACCAAAAACAGTGCACTTTAATCTGAACTTAGTTTATGAAATAAAATGTAAGATTTTCTTATTTGAAAAAGCTTAACCTTTGTCAGGGTCTGACTTACATGAGCGAGATGATGGTCTCGTCTTGGTTGTAGTCTGCCGGTGAGATGTTGACAAACATGAGGGTCTTAGCATTCCCTCCCAGCGAGTCCTGCATGAGCATGGTCAACTTGTGGTTACGGTAGGGGATGAACTGCTGGTCACTACTCAGGGCTGAGATGACGTCCCCAAGGGCAGACAGAGACTTGTTGATGGACATAGCTTCCTGTCAGATTTCAAATGAAAATATGTTCTATAAATCTTACAATTTTTTTTGTAACCTGTTGGACAAATCTGAAATCAGAATTATTTTTTTTACTTCAAAGAATTTTTTTTTTTTCACCCTTGATGTGATACAACACAGAAAGATACACAGATAGTGGTTCATAATTATCTAAACTATTAACAAGGGAGTTAACTAATGCCAACTGAATAACAGCACAATAGTTGTTTATGACAAAAAACAATCATTGGTTATCATATAATTTAATGGATGCAGAAAGTGACGTGATAGGAAGCAAAATCAAATGAATCACCTTGAGTTGCTCTGCTGTTGCTCCTGTTTTGGCTACTCTCTCACTCCCAGCCAAATCCACTAAACTCAGCTTTAAAAGATGTAAAATGTGTTTTTAACTTAGAACACCTACATGAAACCATATATATTTTAATAACTACTAAATATTTGGTCCATGTAACTTTGAATTTTGTAGAGCCTGTACATATAAACACAAAACATACAAACAGATCAACCAGTTGGGAGAAAGGCAGAGAGAGAGAGAGAGAGAGAGAGAGAGAGAGAGAGAGATTTTTTAACCCCTTACCTTTCCAGTCAGAACCTGTCCTGTCGTCTTGTTGGTTGTTTCAATGGTGATACCAATGATCAAATGAGAACGGGAACTCTCAGCGTTCATTTCTATTAAATGAATCATTTGATGCATAATTTTTAACTGACCTAATCTTCCACAACAACAGAACATAGATTTAAGTAGTTAAGAAATCTGGTATTTAAAAACACATTGCATGTAAATATCAAATATACAGTGAAAATTAATGTTTTGTCTGGTTTGTTATCAAAGGATATTTAAAAAGATACATTTTTCATTACATGCATTAAATATTGTTCCTATTATGCAGATCATGCTTGTACATGTACATGTATAATTATACATGCACAAACATACAGTAATAAAAAACTTCAGATTATTCCTAGCTTACTAGTGGAAGCAGTGTGCCTGTTCTTGCTTCCCTCCTCAAACAGGGCAAACAGTTCCTTGGAGTTTGAGGCCTCCTTGATGATCGACCCCTGTACATACACCAGCCCCTTCTTGTCCTTCTTTATATCCATCTTTTCCTGTCAAATAAAGAAGAGGAAATCAGCAATAATTCTAAATTGTCAATCCTATTCCAACAGATGCTGGTATAATTAATTTGACCATTTTTAAACAGGAGTTCTGTTGAATTTCATTTCCTGAAGGATATCATTAATGGAAATAAATGACTGAGAAAGATAGTGTGGTCATCCATGGATAATCTACATGCATCTTAAACATTTTTATGGTACCGTATTTCTTAGACTTAACATAACAAAACTTTAAAATAACTCACATCATCTGAGGTTCCAGGCTTGGCAAACAGGTCAATCAGCCTGTCATTGTATAACTCCATCATGTATGTAGACACTTTGACACTGAACTTGTTTCTGAAATATACATATGGCGTATAGTAACTCGTAATATAATAGTATTTAGTTTGAAATATTCACAACCTTCAGACATGAAAATTTGAATACCCACACATGTGCTTATAGTCTTCAAAAGTCAAACGGTGAATTATCATTATTTTTCATAGCCTTATATTCTTAATCAACATTATACATGTAACACATCATTTAAATCAAATGCCAACTCTTTTCTTTTGGAAAAAAAAAATTAAGAAAAAATCAGCTTACTTTATTTCGTGAGCCAAACTGAATATTCTATCAAAAGACCTGGGAGCGACTCCAGGAAATCTCTGGTCTCTGTCTCCGATCATGGTGAAAGTTTTTCCACTTCCTGTTTGTCCGTAAGCAAAGATGCAAACATTGTAGCCATCCATGGCCGACTGAATCAGATTCTGTAATGCACGGAAAAATAATTGGTAATAGGAATAATGGAAAATGCAATGTTTTTTTATTCAATGACATTTTCAATTTTGTTAAAAGATCATAATAGTTCTGAAATAAAAATGATGATGCAAATACATGTACCGTACATTAGTGAGTATATTTACATTTGTGTCTTCAAAAATCTTTTCTTGTGTGGAATCTTCCATGAAAATTGCATCAAATTGGAACTCTTTTGTGCCTCTGCTTGACTCCACGTTAACTGTATATTCATCTGGCGACTTCACAACAGAGTAGTTACCCTATGACAGAGAAAAAAATACCCCAAATAATTAACTAAATAACAGAAATAACCAGATACCATATACAACTTTGGATAATGAAATATAAACATTTGATAATAAATCAGAGATTAATACCCGGTCAGTTTCGGTGGAGCTGAGTGGACGAGCCCTGCAGTATACTCGGATCTTTCCTTTCATGTCCTCCACCATATTGTAATATTTCTTCCTCAAAACCTATAGAAAACAAAGCAAACACATGAATGTAATATTGCACGTTTTCCAACGATTGGAAAAAAAAAGGATCACATGCGATGAATTGAAATCTGCATAGAATAATGGAAAGCATTCCTTGTGCTTTTATTTCTCAGACAGTTGTGAACTATACAGATTCATAATGAAATTTCAGTGTTGAAATAAACTGGCAAATAAAAAAACACCCTGGAAGAATCATAGGAGTTCATTACTCCAGACTGAATATGGAATCTACAGTACTACTGTATAGAAACAAGACATACAGGAGGGCACTCACCCTTTCTGAGTTGTAGTTCTCTGTCAAGACTTTGTTTTCTTCCGTTAACTTTTTGTTGTCGGTTTCCAGCGTCTTCACTTTTGTGGCAGCCTCCATTCCCTGTTTAGCTGCCACTCCAAGGGCAGACAACTCTGCTGATACTTTCTTTAACTCATTTTCTTTCTCATCCCTTTCCTGTTATTGATAAATGTATATGCAAGTTTGAAAGTATGACTTTGTAAACTACATGTAGCTCATCAATCAGTATATGTACAAGGTATATGTTATTACTTTAAAAATTTGATAGCCATCAACCAGGGATTGATTCAATTCAAACCAAAATGAACTTCATCGCATATAGAGTAGATAACTGCGAAATGTTATTCAGTATTGTGGACTAGTTTGGTATTACGTTGTACCTTTTTGGTGACTTTGAGTTCCTCCTCTGTGCTCTTCAGGTTAGTGTCTAGCTTTGAAGTCTTGTTTTTCTCAATTTCATATTTCTTCTCCAATTCTTTCAGAATCTTTTCTTTCCTTTTCATCTCATTTTTCTGTACCATGCAATGAAAAAAACAAAGCCCCCCACATCAAACCATTATTTACCATCATAAGCTACAAAGAAATAAGAGACCAACTGTAATTACTGGGAACCCTACCTCCTCATTACCCAGGGTGGTGGCTTGTCTGGCCCCTTTCTTGAGTTCAGCGTCTAGCTGTTTGACTTTGGTGTTGAGTTCATTGTTCTCCCTCTTCAGGCTGGCTAACTGTTCCTTCAGGACCTTGTCGCCAGCATCTGTCCCCGTCTTCCCCTAAAAAGAGATAACTAGAGATATTCGAAAACTGGTTCAAAACAAGAAATATTCGCGATGACGAGGCTCTCTAATATTACTCGCACACGAATAAAGGTTGGTTTACAGTACCCAAAGACAGATTGAGGCAGATTTATAATGACCTTTATGGGAAAGGGTATTCTTTTAATACTTTTTTAAACTTAACCTTTGACCTTCTTGAATGTTTCTCTTACCTTGAAGAGTTAATTTCCAAATTTCCATGTAACAGTTAATGATTTTAAGTTCCAGTACAATATAGAATAACAACACAAAACCATATTTTAAACAAATGATGAAAAAAACCCAGTACATGTACATTTTACTTACAATAGGTCTTTATAAACTAAAGTTTGTATAAATACAGAGACATTTAATGATCTAGAGTACAATAGAAAGAGCAAAAGTTACCTAAAGTTAAACTGATGACCAGACACCAACACATTTAAATGTACATCCTGCTAGCTTAAGGTGTGTATAGATATAGAGAATGCCTTACCCCTACAGCGGCTGCAGCAGCCACGGGTTTGACTCCCCCGGCCTCTAGCTCCCTGATCTTTCTCTCCAGCGTGGCGATTCTCTTCTTGTCTTCGTTGGCTCTCTGCTGCTCCCTCTTCTCGATCTGCATGGTCACCTCCTTAATGGCTTTGTCCTTGTCTGCTTTGGCTGTTTTGTTTTTAGCCTTTATACATTAAAATACACAAACAATATGATCAGTCATAAAATAAATCAAGATTCAAATATCACATTCTGGTTTAGGAGAAAAACCTTGAAGTTCATTAACTTTCATACACTACAATATACTGGTATATGGGCCTCAGGATCATTTATAGACCCCCTTGAAAATGTTTATACTTTGTATACACTTTGGAGACAAACATATTCATGCCATTTACCAATGTGTAAAAGTGTATAACAATATGTATACCTCCAATTCCCTGTTGGCAGCTCTCTGGGTCTCTGCATTCTTCTGAGCACCCTCTAGTTTGGTCTTCAGTTCGTTCATCTGCGCTTGAAGCGTGGCATTCGCTGTTCCTGTCCCAGACTTTTCTTTTTCCAATGCCGCCTGAAAAAAGAACAAATCATCAGTAAGAAGACCTACATGTAGTCATTGTGGTACAAAATGTGAATTAAATCTACATGTAATTGGTAACTGAACTACAACATCTTACAATTTTGGTCTGTAGATCTTTGATTTCTTTGGCTGTGTCCACAGGTACATTTGCAAGTCTTTCCATTTCAAGTTGTTCATTTCGAGATTTCAGGGCATTAATTTCCTAATATCAATAAAAAGACATGTTAAACTAACATCCATCAAAGTGTGCACTATTAAATTAATGTTACTTTTGAACACTTATTGAGCACACAAATCTATCAAGAATGCATCAAAATAAGCAAAATTCAATTTATGTTTTATTCAAAACTTGTTGAAATGCCATAAATAGATCCTGAACACCTTACCTCTGTTTTGGCTTTATTTTCAGCATCCTTGGTCTGTTTATCACTGTTCCTCTGGGCTTTGAGGTCTTCCTTTTCAGCCTGCACCTCCTCTTTGAGGACCTCCATCTGTTTCTTGAGATCCTCCAGTTCCTCCTGTGTATTAGAGTGGGCTGTTTTCTCCTGCAGTAGGGCAGACTCTGAGGTGTTTAGCTGCCTCTGGAGGTTGGTGATCTGCTCTGACAACTCCTGAAGAAAAAATAAAGTTTCAAATGAATTTAAATTTCGTATCATTTTACATTATATATTTGACGGGCAGATAGAGTACAACTCTCTTTGAGATTCTCACCTACAGCCAACTGGCAACACATGGTTTGAAAACAGTTTCAATTGTTTATCATTTAACAACTCTTAGACTACAAGATTCATGTTCATGCTAGTAATCCAAATTGAATTCCTGTATTTCTTGTTATTGTTTCATTTTATTACCATTAGTTATTGTTTTAAGAATTCCAAAATGCCATACATTATATATACAGTGTATAATCAGGATTTTTAACTATATAATCTTCATCCAAAAACTTATCAAATCTTTTGTAAGGTTGATTCAATAAATGCAAGTATACAATTATGCATTGCCATCACATGAAACATGTTAAACTATAAACAAACCTGCGAGTCTTGTAGGCCTGAGGCCAGAGTTGACTGAAGCTGTAATTCACTTTTAGCCTGTTCCAGTTGTAACTCTAGTTCCTGTTAATATAATAGCATAACTATCTAGTAAACAGAATACACAACTTATCATATGTTTAAGTTCTTTAATGTTTTAACCATAGTGTGTATATTCAAGTCTTTTCACAGACTGTTTTACAAAATTAATGTCGTTGTTTGAACTCTTTAAAATACATAATTTCAATTGACTTAGCTTTAAATGTTACAAATTCCATAGGAAAACTTTTTCTTTATGGAATGTTAAAAACAACTAATATCTGTCGCATATGTTCGGCTCTTAATTTTCCATGAGTTTCCATACCCTGAGTTTGGCTACTGCGTCATTCCTTTCCTTCCTGAGGTCATCGTTGTCAGATTCAAGGTCACTCAGCTTATCCCCCAGGGCCGTCATTTGTTGCTCCACCTTCTCCACTGGAGAGTCTTCTACAAAATCATCACAGACCATGTTCATCCAAACATATGAATTTCATGTTAAATGTATAAGTTTTTTAGCATTTTGACCTACATACATGTATAGCTTCTACACAAAAAGTTGCAAAGTTTGAATTGAAAATTTTTAAGAATAATAATTAACAGTAATTTTAATGCCAAATGAGTATATACACATATTCAGTTACCATTTTTTTTATTACCATTGACATATACACCTGTATACGTAATATTAATAGAAGTTACCTGACACGGCCTCGGTGCTCATCCTGGACTCTGGAGCTTTGTAGTCCCCAGTCTTCATGATCTGCAGGGCCTCCAACATCACCTTCTTGTCTTCCAGAAGATGGCCATTCTCTTCCAACACCTTGTAAGCCCTCTCTCCATCAGAATCTCTGTTTGGGTAAAAATTGCAAACAACTATTAAAACATGTTATACATGTAATTCCCTTTTTATGCTTTTTCAGCATGAAACTGTTTATTCTTATGAAAAAATATATAGATTGTATGAAAAAGTAACACCCCCCTCCCACACACACAAAATTTTAAGAAAAATTAATAACATGAAAATTAAACTTTGCTGCATTGAACTTTTTGCCCCCTTTTCCAAGTTCCCCTATGCTATAATGAAAAGACATTCTTTTATCTGTGAGGTCTATATGAGAAAGACAATTGTCTGCCCCTTCTGACCTGTCTTTGACGGTCGGTTCTCTCCCGTTCTTCTTGGTGAACTTGCTGACCCAGGCTTCCACAGCCTTCACACTCTTGTCCTGACCCTCCTTCAGTTTGAGGGCCTCAGATGAGACCACTTCCAGGCGATTAGTCACACCCTCTGCAGCGGCCGGCACCTCTCCATGTATCTCATGTACCTACAAGTGAAGACAAATTTTTCTTTTAATGGATTTGATTTAAAAGTTCTTACTATGTAAACTACAGTCATTTCTTGAACCTACAAGATTAGAGAATTAAAATCTTAAGAATGTTTCTCTTCATAATTTTGTTAGAAAGAGTTGTAAATGCATCATGCGTCCTCTGGGATAATATAAGCAAGTAAAGTTGTAAAAAACTAATTTGATTCTCTCGTAACTTTTGGAATGGAATATTACTTCAACCATGAACTGTTCTTTATGAGATGTGTACATTAGAGCAGTAATGACATGTACATACATAGAATGCCATGGCCTCCAACAGCTTCTTGGTCTTCTCAAATTCCACCAGATCCTTGAGTTTGTGTTGAAGCTTCTGGTGCTGTTTTGCCATCTTCAGCATGTCCGTTCGCATGTCCTTATTCTCTGTTCTAAGTTTATCCAGCTCCTGATAACAATAGAGAGAAACAACAACATTTCATATCAAGCTGTGTGATCATGCAAAAATATCTTGGCATCATATGATTAATTTTACAATTTTTTTTTTTTGTGTGCAAAATTTTGAGATTTCTTCTCATCCACAAAATATCAAATCACAAAAAATGTGTTTTTATATAATGATATATTGTATTTATATTCATTAATTTAGAAATTGCAAAATATAAAAATATGCATTTACTAGGAATAAAAACAAAACATTTGCACCCGTACAAAAATTAAAACCAGTTATATCATTGGTAATTTTCCCCACCTTCTCCAGATCCCGAATGGTCATGATTTTCTCCTGGATTTGAGTCTCCTTCTCCTGCAGTTGTTTCTGCATTTCCTTGATTTCCAGCTGTTTGTTCTCCAGTTGCTCAAGCAAGTCGCTGTGTGCAGGCACACTGCATCCCTATTGAAATGTCAAATCAAAACCAATTTTATCAGTCTGCTATTCCTAATGCTTAATCATTCAATGCCTTACCACATATCTTTCCATACTATACATGTACATACTGGTACCACCAAAACTGTATACTTGCATCAGAAAAATTCATCAGTTTCTAATTTACTCTTTGTTCCTGAGCATCTCCAGATGGCAGAAAATATGTCAGCAGAAATTTTATTCTAATGGTATGATCATTCAAAAAGAGCATAGCTATTGATATTATAATATTAGCAAAATCTAAATGGAAAACTTTTAAGCAACAAAAAATATGATTCAAAGAAAATCAGTTATGTGGTATTATGTAACATCAACAATTACATATTGATACATATACTTCTAAGTGTCTGATGAATTGTAAAATGAAAAGGAAAACTTGAAGTAAATTCAATTAAGAAATAGGATATCAAACATACATCTACTGGCTCTGATTTGACTAGAGTTGAGGAGGTTACAGCCACTGCTGGTGCCACTGCCGGAGAAACAATCTGTTGTTGAAGAGTCTACAGATACAAAGAGAAAAGCAAATCAAACAGTGTAACAATTCACTTCATTAGGAAATATGGTCATGTACATGTATCTGGACATGTACATGTAGCAGTATTCTTGGGAAAAAAAATTCATGTGCCTGTGTTATATAATGCATACCTGAATCTGCTGCAGTAGAGCCTCTTTTTCAGTCTCCGTTTTTAATTTCTCTTCTTTCAGAGTCTCATTTTCACTCTCAATGTCTGTTATCTTCTCGTCAAGGGAGGTAACTTTCTCTTCCAAAGTCTGCACCCGAGTATCTGGATCTGAGAAAGAAAATGAGACAATTCATAACCAAAGGTTCAAAATTATTAATAATTCTAATATCTCTGGAAGGATCAGTTTTTGATTTACTTACCAACATCTTTTGATTTTGATTTTTCCTCAACTTTCTCCAATTTCTTTAACATCTTTTTAATGTCTTTTTTCATCTCTTTGTTCTCCTTCTTCAAAGCCTCAACCTCCTAAAAATACATTGTATAAAAATATTAGTAATATATTAAATAATTATAATAATTTCAAAAATCAAAATGCAAATATCCAAAATCAACTAAACATTTAATACAAATGGTTTACCTCGGTATTAGTATTTGAGGCAACAGCAGCAACTGTACCAGCTTGGAGAGCAGCCTCAAGCTGACTGATTTTATCTCTAAGTTTAGAGAGTTCCTCATTCAGTTCACTTATATGGCTGCTCTTTTCAGTGTTCTCTCTCTGGAGCTCTGCAATCTGGTCGTGAAGCTTCTCCACTTCTTCTTGTTCTTTTTTCAGCTGAGCCATTACCATTGGATCTGGAACTTTTACCTGTAACAGAATAGGAATGACAACAATTAGGCTTAAACACAAGATGCTTCAGTTAAAAAAGCCCAATGCTCTACTGATTGAGCTAAAGGATTAACCCACTAGCTAGTGCTATTAGAAGTGTGGCAGTACTGAGCCTATTATACACACTATCATATACATATACATATATATGGAAGAAGGATCATTCATTGAAAATCATCATTGAGTATATACAATGGAGTCAATAATATAAAGGTTCTAGTACCGTAAATGTATTTCTCTTATAACATTTCAAATTCACATGATTGACGATTTCAAACTTAATAGATTTCATATATGTAGGTAATTTATTAAAGTAAATTTTAGTAAAAACATCTGTATGCATTTTCACCTTATCAATTTTTAGAAACATTTATTAAAAAAAATATACCTCTATTGTCTGGACCTCTGGTTCTTTCAAGGTGGTCTGCACTACCTCTGGTGGGTCCAGGATGTCTCCCTTCTCAAGTTTCTGGTAAGTTTCCAGCTTTTTGTCCAGTGAGCTGACCATGGTATTCAGCTCTTCTTGTTGTACATACATTTCTTTAACAGAGTCAGTCCTGCCAAATGAATGAACATAAAATGAACATTCTTAGAATCCATACTGGTAAACCATGACAACTTTTACTTTCCCCAAGATCATTATTTAAAATTACCAGTATCCTGATAGATCAATTTTATTAATGTCTACATTTTAACCTAACTTTGTTCAATTTATTTCATTAGCCATATCAAGAGAGACTATAAATGAAGTCAAAATATATGAATGTAATGGTTTAAGCCTTGTGATTGTAAACGTTCATACTTGTCCTCCTCAGTTGGTTCTCGGCCATTTTTCTTTTTGAACTGTGCCTCCCATTGTTTGATCTCTTTCTCCAGCCCTGTCTTCTCTTGGTTCATCATGTCACGGTCATCCTCTGTCTTCTTCTTGTTTTCCTGAATGAGAAATTTACAGTATATATTGTTTAATATAAAGAACTGAAAGTCATACATGTACATGTCGATGCATCTATTTGGTGTGTTTAGAATTAGCTACAAATTCATCATTATTATGTTAATACTTTCATTCTGAACAGTCGACACGAATAATACCTGTCCAGTAATAATAAATCTGATATACATGTACATGTACATGTACCTTGCTGTAAAGTTTATGAAACTTTCTAGCATTGAGACATTTTTAGAACAATGGTGCAAAAGTTTTGTATAGAGATTCAACATCTGATTAAAAAACAATTGATCAAGTTGCTTACCTTAGCAATGGCCTCTGTGCCTTCTGAGGCACTGACAATGGCTGCCAGGGCCTGGTATTGGGCCTCTAAGGCAGCATACTTCTCCTGGACACCGGCCGACTTCTCTGCCTGCTGCTTCATCATCTCATACTTCACTTTCCACTCAGAGCTCTCCTGAATTCAAAGAAAGTTATATCATTCCCTTGTAGAACTTTGTATCACTGTTTTCAAAACCAATAAAATCGCAAGGGGTTATTTGAAATATGACTCAGTTTTAAACATCATGGTTTACAAATGTATGTATAGAGGTATATTCAATTAAAACCTCTATTGCAAGGCTCATTAAGACTCTATCTTGTCTTCGAGAAAGTGACATTTTTCAATGCAAGTGACTACCGGTAACTGTTTCCATCTAAATGATGTCATTAAAAGGGTTTCTTTTCCGTTTTTAATGAATCAGAGGGTTAAGGCAGAATAACTATCTGAAAACTGAATGGAGACAGAAAAGTTCTTAAGTTCACTGTTAATTACACATTAAAGAAAACTATAGGTGCAAATGAAAGGAGGGGGGGGGGGGGGGGGGGTTATGAATGGAGGACCCAACCAAAGGTGCACTATTTCTTAAAACATTTGACAAATAAACTTTTGATTAATGAAAATCAAGTAAATTGCAATTTCTTACTTTAGTCAGAATCACTATATCTTGCTGTAGTTTGTTTATCTGATCCATCCATTCTTTTTTCTCTCCACCATAATTCTTTCTGTCTTCCTCCATCTGGATTCTCTCTTCATTCATCCTTTGTCTCTCTTTCTCCAGTTCTTCCCGCTCTGCAGACATTTCCTTCTTTTCAGCAGCAGACACCGCAGCTGATGATGTAACTGGTGTTTCTTTTTTCACTTCCACCTTCAAACATATAACACATCCAATTTTGCAATAGATATGCAAGAAATGTACAATCAATAGAGTTTCATGCAAAAATGTCAATTCAACTTGGTAGAAATGTACTGTTAACTTGAATAATTTTTCATTCTTAGAAGGTAAAATTCACATTTAAAATGTAACAAACCATTTAAGTTTAGATTATTTTTGTGGAAGCAAAAGAAATAACAATTTATTTAATTTCATCTTTATACATATATCTCTTTCTTTTTGGACACTTTTACCTGATGAGCCTTAGTCATCAAGGTATTCGCAAATATCCCCAAAAAAACCCTAGCAGACATTTCCATGTCAGGAGTGTGTTGATCAATGAATTTGTTCATTCATTTTAATGTCCCACCACAATTTATTCCAAAGATAGAGGAAGAAAAACCAGGTCAGTATTACAATGTAAATTTCCTACTTGTTTTTTTTTTTTGAGGAAGACAAGTTTGAAACTAGATAAGTTATTCCTCCAAAATTTTGTTTTTTGACATAACAGGTCAAAATTCAAATCAATAAAAGCCATTTTTTGTTGACAACAGAAATTAATTTCTCACTGGAGTCTCTGATTTATTGTCTGTTGTAGTTGCTGATGCTACCACAGCAATCCCTGCAGCCGCACGGAGCCTCTTCTCTTCAGCCAGCTCCTTCTCAAGCTCTGATGCTGCTGACTTTTCTTTCTCAAGATCCTCCTTAAGTTTCTACTCATGAAAATAACAGAAAATAGAAACATGCAAATCAACAAAATTATAAAAAAATTCTCAAATTCAATGCAGGCAGATGATTTTGGCTTCTTACTTTGATTTCATCCTGTAACTTTGTTTCTTTATTTTTCTCATCTTCCTTTTCCTTTTCCACTATAAAGATCAAATGGGCATGTTTTTAATGGCAACCAAGAGAATGCAGGTACACAGGAAAAACCTATGTTCAGTAGTGGAAATCATATTATTATGTAAATGAGCATGTGGTGCATTTGTTTACCTGTTGCCAAGGCAACTGTTGCTTTGTCAAGCTTCTGTGATAAATCAGTTTGAATCTCCGCCTAAAATGACAAAATTAAACCATTACATAACTTAAATGAAAATATGTTCACTTGATAGGCCTCAATATTTAACACAATTAGTAAAGAGTTAATGAAGAGAATTTGAATCAGAGATCCTAGTAGGACAATTTAGTGTAGCATAAGGGGGGAACATTTTGCAGTAACAACCAAGCATGCAAGTTTTACGACATGGTTTTAGATTATAAATACTTGTAAAATACCTTCTCTTTCTCTAGTCTTTCAATTTCAACCTTGTTTTGTATCAACAAAACTTTCTTTTCCTTCAGCAAACGTCGGTTTCTTTCAGCTAAGCTCTGAAAAAAAACCCCACCTCAAACCATAACATTATGTTAAAGAGAGTTTCTCATTTGTACTTGATTTTTTTGGTCATACCATTTAGTACATAGCTCAGAAATCGTTTCAGATATTTATAGTGTACCTCCAGCATTTCGTTCCAGTACGATTCCTTGGACTGAAGTTCTGTCCGGTGTATGTCTATGACTTGTCGGAACGTCGCCACTTTCCCTTTGTACGTGTCGCGGAGGTTGATGACAAAGATGTTGAACTGTCTCTGCAACCACAAAAGGAAAATTATAGTTGTATACATGTGTTTTGATATATGTACATGTATACAGGTACATAAAATCAACAAATATACGACCTGACTTGAGCAAGAAAATTGTTCCATGCCTGCATGTACTTCTATTTACAGTTAAAACAATTAATGCAAAAAAGTTTTAAAATACATGTATCAACAGCAATAAAAGTATCTCTAGTAGAGGTACATATACTACTACTAAATGTTCTACCCATGAAGTTTCACAAAACAAATATGCGTTAATCTGCATTGCACTTGATGCAAGTGCCGGGGACTCTCTGCTTGTAGATAGATATTGTTCATGAAAAATAAGGAAGAGACAGAATCACACCTGTGTTTCGTCCTCAATCCCTTTGTATTCCTTCTGTATGTCCGCCACAATGTGTATATGATTGGACCTCATTCTCTTCATGTCTTTGATGACTTTGATGATGTTCTTCTTTGCGTAGAGGTAAGGAATGTAGGCATTCTTGATTTCTTCGCTCTCTTCAATCTCCTCATCAGAACTGTCTGAAGCCACTGTAAAAAATTTTTTTTTTCATTTCAAACAGGATTCATTTCAAAGCACCCAATATTATGAACATATACAGTGTATATAACAGTCAAAACCAAACATGTATATACATGTAGTTGATAAAATTTGTTGGTATTGAAATAATCTAAGTTTAAACATTTAATAAAAGAAAATAAATTAGATTATTTTAAAAATAAATCATGCTGTGCTATATTTCCTTTAAAATTTTGAACATCTTGAAAATGACTCTTTGATTATAGATTTAGCAAGATAATTTCAATAATTTTAACTTATATTTTGAAATTTAAACAGTTTGACAAGTCACATCATATTTAAGACAAGTATACAATATCAAATCATGAGTTATATCAGAAATCTAATTAAAAAATCCATCTTGACAACTTTTGTTGCCGCCATCTTTTACCCTCAGCTTGTTGTTGATTGGCTAGGTAGGCCCGATTTTCCCGCGCTGCCTCTCTCACGCTGATCACACTACTTGCCACTGATGGCGGAACTGTACAGTGTAGTAGAGCAAGGGCGATTAATTAGTTAATTAAGTGAAAAAATAATTAAACCTTACCCAGAAAGACAAAAATACAATACATGTACAAAATAGAGAAATTGATTAGTTCGATCTAGTTGAAGTTGCTAATTCACATACTACCATCACCATCTTTTTATACATACAAGTTATCAAGATATTAATTTGTTCATACAACTTAAAAAAAGCATATAAACAATAGCTATTATAATACATTACTGCATTGAAGAACATATATAAGTTCAGGTTAAGAAAAAAAATCAATTAGTATATGTACCTACACCATCTATAGTAATTAAATTTTGAGTAATATTTAAAAATAAATAGAAGCCATAGATACAAATAATTATAATCTATAAACAGAAACTACAGAATTAACTATAATATGCAGATTTTTCTTGCAAATTTTACCTGTGTTCACATCAGACATAGAACTCCTGTCTGTCCAAGCCTCTACAAAACACAAAAAAAAAAATTAATCATAAAACTAATTCTTTAAATTGATGAATCAATTTTTACAAACTTTTTAATAATATGAATTAAAGTTGGAAAACAGTCAGTTAATCATTTAAAAAAAAAAAAATTATACAATCAATAATTTCAAACTTTTAATTACATTAATTAAACTTGAGATACAGGCCAAAAATGTACACACAAATATATATAGAATTTTTTTTCCCCAACCTCTGACTGTAGAGTGGGACTTGATGGAGGCCAAGCTCCCCATATTTGATTCTGTTGGTGTGGCTGGTTCCACTGTATTCCTCCCAAATGGGGAGGGAGACCTCCTTTTCCTGTCTGGGACGGGCTCTGGATCAGGTAGCTCCTCCACTTTTGATGGAGGGGTGACATGTTTGGATTTCTTAGCTTTACCATCCTTTTTCTTTTCTACTTTATCCTTTTTCTTATCTTTCTTTTTGACATGGCTGTCTTCATCTTTTTCTGTTGATTTTTGGTCTTGCGCATTCTTTTCATCTTTCTCCTGTTTACTTTTATCTTCTGTGAACTTTGATATAAAATTACGAGACAGTTAACTTAGTTGATTGTTTGAAAAACTGCATGTACATACAGGAACTAAACATGAATACATTGCATTATAAATTTAATAATTTCCATATAACAAAGTGTTAGCTTTCAATTATTTTTTTTAACGAGAGTTTTAACAAAATGTATTATTCAAAATGCATTTTGGTACATTCATCTCTTTAAACTGATGTTTTTTGATTTCTTAGACTATAGTATTCCCATTTTAATGGACCAACTGTATTAATTCATCATTAATCATTACTGTATACAGGGTTATTTTCGCCCCCTGTAATTTTCGCCCTTCTACACTTGGAAACAGTTTTGTCCCGTCTTGAATTCGCCAAGACACAGTTGTGTTTAAAGAGAGATATTATGAGACATTGGAATTCGCCCAGTCTTAAATTCGCCTGCTGACAACGAGGGCAAAAGGGGCGAAAATAAAATGGGGGCGAATATTTCCCAGTATACAGTAATCAATGACAATCAATATCTTACTTTCTCTGTGTTGTCTACAATAGCAGCTGCTTCCTTGACACTTATCTGACTGTGAGCACTCGAGGGCCTCTCCTCATCTATTGGAAATACACAGATAAGGAAGAAATATAAATAATATTGTGACATTGCATTTGGCATATTACTTGCACAGGAATCAAGTATAATGAAACTGGCACTGCATATGTAACAAAAACAGTGTAAGTAAACCAAAATCTTTTGAAATAAAATAATCATGATTTACATTTGGAGAAATATTATATGATATTTTTTTATAGTCCCCAATTTCATCACATTTTAAGCATAGAAACATCACACATTATATTGTACTTACAGTAACTCAACTAATACATGTATATATAATTAACTCTTTTGTTTTTAATCCTTAGACATGATGTACTTAAACATTGGTCTTTTTAAGTATATTTAACAAAATATTGTGTTGATAGAATTAAAATAAATAATCCCACTGAACTGAATGTATATCACTGATGTACAATTTAATCCAAATAAACCAAACTCTATCACTCTAATGCTGTATGATATGCTAGGGTATTAAGTAGGGATGTCAATTTTACTCGACAGTTAGCTTAGTCGATTAATCGGAGGATTAAGTCCAGCGATAGTCGAGTACTCGATGATTTATTTAAAACTGTGTGTCCTTTTCAAATCAGATAATGCTACTGCCACATACATCTTTAGTTAATATCTTAAACTAAAAAAATGAAAAACTTATAATATACACTTAATGTATTTGATTTAAAATAAATTGCGAATCAAATGTGACCTGTTAAATGTTTATTAAATAATTGTCAGTGTCTAATCAATTATCAAAGATTAATGCTTATAAAAACAAACGCCTTGAGATAATTATTGATGTGATTAAATTTTTGATTACACATATATCTTATCCAATAGATAACTTACTAGAAGAAACCCAAATTGTTCACAAGTACATGTACATGTCTGCCTAAGTAAATCAAAAGAGATCAATTATTAGCGGCTTAAAAAATACACCAGGGACACCAATTTAAAGTGTAAATAATGGATCAAACACGTCAAGGAAAGAAAAATGTTTATTTTACATTCATAGCCAAAAAACTGCCGCATTAATAAAAAAAAATAATATTTATATATAAATAATAAATATAAATAAATATAAATAATATCAAATTCTATTAACTTTATTACAAGTAATCGACTAATAAATTTTAGTCGATGATCGGTGTGACTGAGCGATAGTTGAGTACTCGTTGACATCCCTAGTACTAAGATATTTTGGTCCAATTTCTATGCAAGACAAGTGAAAATAAACAAAATTGGGTCCTTTGATCGTTGTAAATTGTTTACATTTCATTGCAGATTTTTTTGCATGCATAAAATTTTGTCACAGCAGCATCTACAGGGTGTAAGCTATCCAGAAACTCCCAATTGCAGCAGCAATGTGGCATTTTTTCCAAAAACAGTGATGAAATTAGGGTAGTGACAGAGTAAAGGGGTTAGAAAAATTGTGGATAACTGTAAGCGAGTGTGTAACTTTAGTTTTTTGGGGAGATTGTTGTTACTGTACCCTTAAAAATTATGCTTGTTGACTATGATTATCATTAAGCAATTCAAAACCATATAATCATATCAAAGGTAAATGGAAATGCTTACCTAAGTTACCTTGGTTTACCACTTTGGTGGTCGACTTTTTCTTTATTTTCTCCTTCACTTTAGAAGCCATTTCTCGATTTGTACCCCGACCAGCAGGATAAAACTTATTATCTAAACACAGTAAAATTCATAAACCAGGTTTGTCTTGTGTAATTTTAATCACTTTACAATTAAATTGGACGAAAGAAATTGCTAAATGATTTATTTACCTGTCCGCCATTTGTAAACAAATATCTAGTGACGTTATATTTTGAACCTCGATCCCGATGCTATTTTGACAGGCTAATCTCAGACCTGACATAAATGCAGTCTGACTTCAAGGTATCACACCGGTAATCGACTAATCAAAATGAACTTAGTTCCATATATACTTCAGAATTATTTTTTCCTTGATTGCAATTTTACATTTTCCTTTACTCAGTTTTAAAATTTTTTTGTACCATTGAGAAGGCCGGATATATATATATATTTCATGTATTTTATTAGATGATGATCTTTTTTCACAACTTTCAGGGCACATAAAGCAAAACCCTTGGGAATGTGCAGTCTGTTTACAAACAAACAGAAAACACGTGGTTTTGAGGGTACACTTGTTTGGAGCTAGATCTTTTGAGAAAATGCCGTATCGTGTGCCCTTTTTTGGGTGTTAGCTGATGAGATAGGTAACAAATAACATTTCCTCCGAATATTTTGTCATGAGAAATACAAACTGATTTTTAAGGGTTTTTTCATCTATAGTGTTATATAGTGAAAACAATTACCGGTATGATACCTTGAAAGCCAGCCTCTACTAATTCACTTCGTTGTAGTGAACGAAGTTTAGTTTACTGGCTTTAGTCAGACTGGACAGAAATGCAACATAATTTGATGGAAACAAATTTAAAATAGAAAATCGAATTTTTTATTTATGGTTATTTTAAAAAAGTAAATAACTCTTTTAAAATTGTGATTGAATTAACGTAAAGAAACTTGAGCCATTTTTTAAAATAAAAAATTCCAGTCCGACACTCATCTTTTCCCCATATAAATATTCTAGTTGCGTATTCTTTTATAGAAACTGAATTTTTTTTATTGTAGATCTTGCAAAGAAGGATTTTTAAAAATTTCTCCATATATATACATGTATTTGAATATCTTTAAACCACTCTTGGGGTCCCAGTATCATATAACCTGGGGTTCAAGGTTTGTACAATTTACAATAATAACACTATCTTTATAGGGTGCCTGTAAAATACATGTAATCTCAAAAATTGTCATATTGTAGTTCTTGCGAAGAAATTTTTCAAACATTTTACCTATATTGAACTTTAAACCCCTCTTGGGGCCCCTGTATTGACATTGGTCACAGTTTGCACATTATCTGAGGGTGCTTGCATAGTAGTCTTACAAATTTAAGAGCTTTCTAACATTGTAATTATTGAGAAGATTGATAAACTTTAAAACCCTTTTGGGGCCCAATACAGTTCCAGGGGCCTCGGTTTTACCAATTTAGAATTTACACAATCTGAGGATGTCTCTAAAATAATATCACAAATTGTGTCGTTGTTGTTCTTCAGGAAAAAAAATTAAAACATTTCCCTGATTTATTTCTAAACTTTGAACCCTTCTTGGGGCCCAATATTGGTCCGTGCATGGTCACAATGTTTACAATTAACAATCTACACTATATCTGAGGATGATTGCATAGCAATATCGCACACTTTGGCATTAATTGTTTTAGTTCTTGAGAAGAAGATTTTTAAACACGCTCCCTATTTATTTCTTTGTTTAACTTTGAACTCCTGTTGGGGGCCAAATATTGGTCAAGGGGTAACAGTTTTAACAATTTACAATCTTCACTATATATACACGCTTTGATGTTAATATTGACATTTCTGATGCTGTGGTTCTTGAGAAGATTTTTTGAGACACCCTATTTTCACGGTTTCTTTATGATATCCCTTTTGAGAAAGGTTTTGCCCCTTTATTTTTACCAATTTAGAATCCTCTTCCCAAACGGATGCTTTGTACTAAGTTTCGGTTCTGGTGAGCTAAAAAGCAAGAGCAACGTACGGCACTGAAGAATTGGAACACAGGGGGCCTGGATGAAGTGGACCTTGAAATGCGGGAATCACAAGTAACTAGACAAATCTGAGGACCAGTTTATAATCTCATTCCTACAGAAGTCAGTACACGACACACTCTCATCCCCTTCAAACTTGCAACAGTGGAGACTAAGCGAAGACCAAAACAGTAAGTTGTGCGGAAAGAAATGGACAATTGTGCATATTTTATCAGAATGCTAAGTAGCTCTGACGTCGACTCAGGGGAGATATATGGCGACATGACAAAGTCCTGCGGGAGTTGGCTGATGTGTTGGAGGTGGAGAGAAAAAGGAGACGAGCAAAGACGACAGTTTGTGAGACAGTGTGAAGCAACAGCTGACGTAAGAGCGGCAAAACGGGCATCAGTGCTGGATAGAGACTAGGGAGCATGATTGGGAGCTCTGAGCGGACCTGGATAGTAAGTTAGTTTTCGCTAGCATTTAACATCGTAGAAACTAATCTAACACCAGACACACCACAGGCACAGTGTTCCATCAGTAAATGACTGTGCTCTCAGTAGAGCTGACCATGTCATGGGAAGAACATTGTGAGAAGGCAAATGAAAGAAAAGGCCTCAAATACACTGACCTGATGGCAGACTGCCAGGATAGAAAATTGTGCTCATGGCTGTTTCCTGTTGAGGTCGGCTGCAGAGAGCTCCATGCAAGTGCAATCAGTGTGGAAGATCCTCACAAGAGTAGAAATATTGCATCTGCTGGATATATATGACCCAATGGAGAAGATCTGTACTGGAAGTCTTGGTCCATCGATTATAGAGGATTGGCCACCACTATTGAGGAAGTCATGGTTCGGGGTCGAAAGACCTTATGATGACGATCGGAACCGATAGACGAGCAGAAGGGGCGGCACATTTAGAGCAACAGTCATATATATGAGTGCCAAAGAACAGTGCCAAGATGGTATTTTTGCATCCATCTAAGTAGTTTTGAAAAATTCAATTATGTCATGTGCTAGACTATGACTTAAAAAGTTTATGACTACTTTTGATATTGATGTATCTCACTTGTCATATGTAATATTTACCTTTAAAAATTTCTTCAAGAGAATAACAATTTTCTTAAAGGATCTTTAGAATTTCCTACCAGAATAAAAGAACTTCCTATAGGTATTGAAATTCCAATAAAATTTGAACAAACCTCCTATATCTATAGGATTTCAAAATACGATTGGAAACCCTAATTTCCCAAAGGAAAACCACCTGTCTGCAATTCCTGTGTGAAATACTTTTATCCTATATGAAATATAATTCCTGTAGGATTTCATTGAAGAAAATCCTACCGATTTTCAAAATACCCTGTAGGAATTTTTTTTTCATCAATGGGAATTATTATTTTCCCATGGGACATTAATTTTTAAGGTAAATATTTCACATGTCAGGTGGAAGACATTAGAAACAAAAGTTGTTATTTCTATAGACATTGGTCTATCATTGGGTATATATGGATTTTTACGAACTGGTGTGTGTGTTTTAGACTAGCTGCAGGTCTGTAGCTCCCGGTCTGAAAAAAATTCGGATGGACGACCTGGTCGTCCATCCGAATTTTTTTCAGACCGGGAGCTACAGACCTGCAGCTATTTTTAGACAAGAACTGTTGAAAATTTTGTAACTTTGTCAGTCTCTTTGAATTATCTTCCTTGAACACAGTTTTTATAGGAGCATTATTACAAATGATTTTAACCTCTTATTGTACGTTCTGGTAATATATAAGTGAATTATTTTGTAGCTGATGAATTATTAGAATTTATAAATTTGGTTTTAAGTATCAATTTCTTTTGTAAAACGAAGCCCGGCATCCAAGCAAGTGGCACTAGCATAATTATCCTGCAGTGTTCAAAGCTGACAGTTAGCAGAAATCCACTTTCTATAAGACTAAAGTGCATACTAAAAGTGTGATTTTGTTCAATTTCTATACAAATTTATTGAATTTTAGTTTTACAAAGACCTTCAAAATATTTTGTTCATATTTTTCTTAAATAATAATAAATAAGAAGTTAATTAAGTGGGGAGGAAGGTCGTGGCCATTTAAGACTATCGAAATCTCCTTTAAGTGAAGAGCTCCGTATAAAGATATTGGGAAAAAACCAACTTTTTAAATCTAAAATATTTGAATATTTTCTATACTAAATGATAGATTATGACAAGAATATCAAAATTCAAAGTGATTTTTTTCTTAGGCAAGGAAAGTGACAACGGAAGGTAAATACCGTGGAATCATTTAATTTCGTGTGGGCCAATTTTCGTGGATTGTGGGGTTTTCGCTTGTTCTTGGGAATGTAATTTCGTGGATGAGTCAGTTTTCAGTTTCAGCAGGTAAACCAAACCTTTTATAATTAGTTTTCATTGAGGATGTAAATTCGTGGGCGAGGGCTACCCACGAATACCACGAAAATTGAGCCACCACGAATTCTAATGATTCCACAGTAACAGAAAATCAATACATGTTTTAGCGTAAGTAAAACTTTTCCTCCTTTACGTTTTGAAAACTTTAATATTTAGGGTTACAGACTATGATATGACATAATTTTATTGTAAAAACATAACATCTGGTATTTTTTCACGCACGTAAAGGTACATTTTGTCTTTGCAATTCTTAAATAAAAATAAAACCCAAATATAAAGCAATTTTAAATATTTTTTTAACAAATTTTGATAAAATACTAATTAATCAAACACATTGAAACTCATACAAAGAAATGCAAACAAGAACTTGAAAATATGTTAATCAAAAACAAATTGAAGGAACAAAAGATAAAAGCAAACGTTTATTATTACTTTGTGGAAACTAATCCAACACAACTTTGGACAAGTGCATGTGTGTCAAAAATCACAAAGTCCACATTCAGAGTTTGATCCCTGCTTTAAAAAAACGGAGGTCATGTGTCTTTTTCAATAGCTCAACGGTACTGCAGGGATGATGCATTTAGAATACCTTCTCGATGTGATACAAACAACACCATTTAAAAGAAATCGACAGTCTAAATAGACACAGGTCCATTGCTATGGTTTACGCTGCATCTGCAGTGGAGGCAGCTTTGAACCCGATCTTTGGACCGGATTGGGTATATCGGACATTGGATTAACTTTTCCTCCTCGTCTTTTCTTTTTCTTCTCTTTTTTATCAGATTTTTCATCCTGATTTTCCTCCAAAACAGTGCCATTCAAATTTTCTGTTGTAGAAATTTGAGAGAGTTCATTTTTTTCTTTTTCCTCCACTGCAGACATATCGTGATTCTCATTTCTCTTTTCTTCTGAGATGTTCTTTAATTTTCTACAAACAGTGAAGGCACATCTCATGAAAGAACAAGAGGCCCATGGGCCACATCGCTCACCTGAGCAACAATAGGCATGATAAAATCAGCTTCATGGAGTCATAATACAAAATATCTGGACAATGTGATATAATACATGTTGATCCTGTATAAAAAAATCAGTTTCTTCTTGAATATTCTTATATTTATAATAAGTCCCTTTTCTAACCGATGATTTTATAGTCATATCACATTCAACATTGCAGTTCTCAAAAAGACCCTAACCAATTGTTTATATACAGGATATAAACCTACATCAAACTCTGAACCCCTTGTGAGGCCCAATAATCGTCCAGGGGCAAAAGTTTAAACAATTTTAAAGAATCAGCAATATGTAAAATTGCTTGCATATAAGTAAAAGCATATATAATAACATTTCAGTTTTTGTGAATAATTAAAATGTTTTCCTTTGTACAACTGGATCCCCAATGTGGCCCCACTCTACTCCTAAAGATTTTGTTTTGAACCAATTTAAATCTACACTATCTGAAGTTGCTTTCACTAAAGTTAGTAATACAGCTTTTCTAGGCAAATGGTTTTTTTTTTTAAAAATTAAAGGATTTTAAAGATTTACTCTAAATATTCCTATGTAAAAAGTTGACCCCCATTGTGGCCCCACCCTACCCCCGGGGGTCATGATTATCACAACTTTGAATCTTTACTACCTGAGGATGCTTCCACATAAGTTTCAGTTTTCCTGGCCTAACAGTTTCTGAGAGGAATATTTTTAAAGATTTACTCTATATATTCCTATGTTAAAATTCAACCCCCCCCCATTGTGGCCCCACCCTACCCCCGGGGGTCATGATTTTCACAACTTTAAATCTACACTATCTGAGACTGCTTCCACATAAGTTTCAGCTTTCCTGGCCAAATGGTTCTTGAGAAGAAGATTTTAAAGATATACTCTATATATTCCAATGTAAAAATTCGACCCCCATTGTGGCCCCACCCTACCCCCGAGGGTCATGATTTTCACAACTTTGAATCTTCACTACCTGAGAATGCTTTCACTTAAGGTTCAGCTTTTCTGACCAAATGGCTCTTGAGAAGAATTTTTTTAAAGATTTACTCTATATATTCCTATGTTAAAATTCAACCCCCATTGTGGCCCCACCCTACCCCTGGGGGTCATGATTTTCACAACTTTGAATCTACACTACCTGAGGATGCTTCAACATAAGTTTCAGCTATCCTGACCAAATAGTTTCTGAGAAGAAGATTTTTAAAGATTTACTCTATATATTCTTATGTTAAAATTTCACCCCCCCTTGTGGCCCCACCCTACCCCCGAGGGTCATGATTTTCACAACTTTGAATCTTCACTCCCTGAAAATGCTTTCACATAAGGTTCAGCTTCCCTGCCCTAATGGTTCTTGAAAAGAAGATTTTTAAAGATTTACTCTATATATTCCTATGTTAAAATTCAAACCCCCCATTGTGGCCCACCCTAACCCCAGGGGTCATGATTTTTACAACTTTGAATCTTCACTACCTGAGAATGCTTCTACACAAGTTTAAGCTTTCCTGGCCTAATCATTTCTGAGAAGAAGATTTTTAAAGCTTTACTATATATATTCCTACGTAAAAAGTCGACCCCCATTGTGGCCCCACCCTACCCCCGGGGGTCATGATTTTCACAACTTTAAATCTACACTATCTGAGACTGCTTCCACATAAGTTTCAGCTTTCCTGGCCAAATGGTTCTTGAGAAGAAGATTTTAAAGATATACTCTATATATTCCAATGTAAAAATTCGACCTCCATTGTGGCCCCACCCTACCCCTGAGGGTCATGATTTTCACAACTTTGAATCTTCACTACCTGAGAATGCTTTCACTTAAGGTTCAGCTTTTCTGACCAAATGGCTCTTGAGAAGAAATTTTTTAAAGATTTACTCTATATATTCCTATGTTAAAATTCAACCCCCATTGTGGCCCCACCCTACCCCTGGGGGTCATGATTTTCACAACTTTGAATCTACACTACCCGAGGATGCTTCAACATAAGTTTCAGCTATCCTGACCATACAGTTTCTGAGAAGAAGATTTTTAAAGATTTACTCTATACATTCCTATGTTAAAATTCAACCCCCCATTGTGGCCCCACCCTAACCCCAGGGGTCATGATTTTCACAACTTTAAATCTTCACTACCTGAGGATGCTTCAACATTCGTTTCAGCTTTCCTGGCCTAACGGTTTCTGAGAAGAAGATTTTTAAAGATTTACTCTATACATTTCTATGTATAAATTCGACCCCCCCCCATTGTGGCCCCACCCTACCCCCGGGGGTCATGATTTTCACAACTTTGAATCTACACTACCTGAGGATGCTTCCACACAAGTTTCAGCTTTCCTGGCTTAATGGTTCTTGAGAAGAAGATTTTTGAAAAATTCTTGAAATTTTTTAATAATTCCTAATTATCTCCCCTTGTAAAAGGGCGTGGTCCTTAATTTTCACAACTTTGAATCCCCTTAGCCTAAGGATGCTTTGTGCCAAGTTTGGTTGAAATTGGCCCAGTGGTTCTTGAGAAGATGTTGAAAATGTGAAAAGTTTACAGACGGACAGACAGACGGACGGACAGACAGACAGCCGGACGACAGACAAAATGTGATCAGAATAGCTCACTTGAGCTTTCAGCTCAGGTGAGCTAAAAACTTGAACATTGTTTACATAGTGTTTTTCCGTCACGAAGACCAATCTTGAAAATTTCTGGGTTTTTTTGTTTTTTGTTTGTTTTCAGGGTCTTGCAAATTTCAACATTGTTTGAAATGAGTAACAATTTTTGAAAATATACATAAGATATAGTGTCGTAATCCAAGAGACAAGTAATAAATCGAATTGATATTTAAATTTTTATCAAATACGACACAGATTTACGGTTAATTTACGTAGAATAGCGACTTATACCTCCTAGTTGTCGGATGGATTTTCATTTTCAGTAGAATTGGATCTTCCTTTAGGGACAAATCACTCTTTATCAGTCTACTTAGAATGATAATATGTAAAATCTGAAAAGCAAAATATCTATAAAAATTGTCAACATTCTGAAACATAAGTAATCTACTTATTGACATGTATAAAGGTAAACTAGATATGTCACTGCATGCTTGACCACCATGAAACATTTTTTTTTTCACAGAAAAGTCATTAAAAAACCCTACACCGCAATACAGTGGAGAGAAAAGGTAAAAAAAATTTACCATTTGAAAATTTCCATTACCAATCGCAATCTTGAAATGTGCTTAAAGAATATTCATTTACTTAATGTCCGTTTATATGCCAAATTATTATAAGCCTTAACTAAATAAACAACCTGTATGTTAACGCGTGGTTTTCAATTTGTCTGCACGGCCTGGTGTGTTATAGGACCGAAGATATCCAAAATTAATAGCATTCAATGCTTAATTAACTTCATTATAATTATATGATCGATCGATCGACAAAATCAGATGTTCATCGATTAAGAAGCACGCATTTTAAAAATGTTTTTAAAATACTAAGTCCACTAAAATAGATGACTCCGAATACTAATGAGATCACAGTTTCATGGGCTATTTTTTATGGCCAGTGAGTATTTATTTTTTTGTTTGAAATTCTGGATTGTCATTGATTATTTTATTGCATTTGTATATTATAATAAAAATATATCGACACGTCGTATAATTCCCCGCCATCTGTATGACTGGGACATATAGTACTTGTCGGTCTTTTTGGTTCTTTAAGCCTTTTATCCATACTAGACATTAAAGCAGTGAATTTCATATCTATAGAATTTACACGAGTAGAAACTGCTTTGGACAGTTAACGCTTTATAAATCGCTTCGCAGTTTATAAAAAAGCGTAAGTTGCTCAAACCCAGTTAGCGCGTCACAAACAGATATGAAAATATTGCGTTTTTGATTTGTTTACCATTGAAACATCAAACATACACTGTTACATGTGGGTGAGAGCAATTTAAGTTTGTGATCGTGATTGATCTTGGTCTTTCCTGTAAATTCTTATTTTGCGATAAGCAAACAATTAAAACAAACCTTAAAATGACTTAATACATGTTGGCCATGATATGCATAATTTAACTGTCACAATCTCTGGAATTGACATTCCCCATGAAGTTGACTTTACCTTATTATTGCCCAATTATGATTTTTTCAACAAACTTTATCAAAGATATATGTTTGTTAAAGTAATGCAATTTAAACTATTTTTGACCATAACATTTCCTATGACCTTTACATATTTTTTGCAATTTCATATTTTGTGGCAAGCTTAGTTTCAAAAACCTTGTTTATAACAAGTATTGGTATGAGTCATCAAATTGTAGTTTTTCCTGACTGTGATCTTTTTCATGATTTTGACCTGATATTTTTCCCCCTGTGATATCAGTTTAATTAAAATAAAGCAATTTATGTATGTCAAATGCTTTAGATTCTAGTAAATCATATACAGGCACATAATTATGCTTGAGTAGAAGAATAACCCATTTAACATCAAAATAAAACACAAGTATATCCTGACTACTGTAATAGTACATTTGTTTGCAACATAATTTTCAACTATAAAAGTTTCTTCGCATGGGTCCGATTTAAAAGTAATGCATTAATTATTGCATTGTATTTTATTTTGTAACGGCATATAAAATTTGGTAAGAACATCTTTTACATCTTTTTTTTTCATTTTCAGTCGAAGTCAAATGAAAGGTTAACTTCAACAAACTTTAACAAATACGTATCTTTGTTTCATTTTATCTAAGGAAAATAAATAATTATGACATGTTACTATCAATTACCTCAAGTATACAAGCCAGTGAAGCCATGACGTAAAAGGCAATGCTGTATTGTTGAAGTCTTTCTGACAGTTTCATAGAGCAGGGCTGGAACAGATTTCAATAAACATCAATATTCTATACAGCAGTATGCTTTGCACTTTGAATACCGGTAAATCTCTTTTTGCGTAATAGTTTATTGATGATAATAATTCAAAGCGGTTTTATAGTAAGTTAGTAAGAAACTTATTTATTACATTGACATGTGCATATCAATTACAATTGTGCCGTATCATACAAATTTTAATCAATTAGTTGTACATTAATATTAGGCACCCGGCCCATTGGACCTATAGGTCACTTTTCATTATATTAACGATTATAGTTCAATTAAAGATTATTGTTCAGCTGAGTTAAAAATTATAAATTCTTAAATATTTGAGTTGCTTTACCCAATCAAATGACATTTCATTCTTGCAAATTTTGCAATGCCATCATTCAAAATGAGTATTGGAAGGAACAGAGATCAATTGGTAACAACTTACTTCTGTATAACGATAATCACTCCCCGAGGAAGAGGTACAGATGCTGATGTCCGAGTTGTACGTCTGTGTCAACGGATTGGAGTGGCAACAAAACAAGGGAGTTCTTCTTCCTAAATAACCAATTCGCGTAAAGTAGACATATGGAAAATCAAGAATGTCACCGTACCGATATCCACAGCACTTCAGCTGAAATGAAAAGATGTCATAATAACAGTCATATATACAGAGAAATTAAATCAATTACAGTTTTAACTATATCTACATAGAACTCATCGTGCATTATATTATGACTTTTTTCAAACTAAGTGAACCCCCACCCCCGAATAGTCATATACTGTAAGTGACATAATGATTCATGGCATCAAAATTACAGATAAATGACAGTTTGATGACAGTTTGATTTCCATTTTACTCTTCAGGTTTATTACTATTGTAACCATAATTAACATTTTTTTTGCATTTGAATTTCAATGCATATTGGGCATGTCGCTAGAAAAAAATCATTATACAAATGAACCTGAGCTCAACTATGAAAACTGTAAAGACGGAAGAAAAAACCAGACATATGCATAATGATGAACAAACAACAAATGATCCGGTTTTATATTTATAAAAACAATTAAAGCAATATGAGCTGCAATTTTCATGCTGAAAATTATTTTTACGAAATGTTATTTTCTACTAAAATGACAAAAAATATCATGGTTTTCTTAATTTCTGTTAGCCATATTTTTGTGGAAAAGCCATTAAGAAGCCTTAATTGAAGCAAAATTTAATTATTGTCGTCCTGTACAAAAATTGATCTACTATATATTCCTTAGAAGAGAAATTTCTTTTGACAAAAAATAATGATTTATAAATTTTATTTATCATAAAAGTTTAAGTTACATGCAGACTTATCAAACTAGCAGGTTTTTGCAGCAAAATAAAATTCTAATAAATACAGCTCATGTTGCTATAAAGTATACAAAAACTTCAAGCAACATAATCAGAGTACAGACAAATTGTATAATTCCTTAATTTTATATTAATGCTGGATATGAATTGAGAATTACTTTCGATTGACTTTCGGAATAAAATCATTTTCCAAAAGTAGAAGAATAGATGCAATGTAAATTAATTTTGACGAAGCTAAATTATTGACAACACATGGTTTGCCAAATTAGTTAGTTTTCTATTTTTTCCAAGACTCAAAGAGTTTTCCCATGTTGTTGTAGGTTTTTACATGTATCAAGTTTAACTCATTACATGGTTTTTTTTATCATGACTGAGGTAAATTTCTTAACATTGTACTTAATGATTGTTAATTTTACTCCTTCCAGAACTTCATGTTTATCTTTTTAAAAATTGCCCATGAGTATGCATTTGGATTTGTTCAAATTGATTTTTGATCCTGCATGGCTGCAAAATAATTCAACGGTCTGTAATGCTTCATTAAGAGATGAGGTGATTTTTAAAGTAAGAGTTATATCGTCTGTTGTTCTTTAATTTTAATGCTAAAATTTCTGCAAAAAAAATAAAAATATAAAACATCGCTGAAACTGGATATGCCTGTCTTATTCCTCTTGACATTTTATATGATTTGGATATCCACCCATTATTTTTCACTTTAATGACTGGATTTGTATACATTATCTTACAAAATACTTGTTCTGTCGCCACTTTTAAATCAAACTGTGATTAATGCTAACCGTTGAGTAAAGCTAAGCAATTTTTTTTCATATACACTCAAGAGTAGATAAAAAAAAATAATGGTGAAATATGAAAAACAAAAAACATTATTTTATAGAATTTACAGGGGAGTCCGTCTAACCAGACGGTTTTTTTTTTATCTTAAAAACCGCTTCTTTGCACTCTTCTAAAGTGGGTATGGCATAATCACATATAAGCTTATATTATTCGTTATGGGTTGGGCAATTAATGTCATTAATATAATTTGAGATTTTTTTTAATTGATAAATTTGGCTGTGTAAAGATTCTCGTAAAAATCGCATACAGTATTTCTTTAATGATTTTGTATATATTATTTTTTTATTTACTTCTCTTAATTCTTTAATGGTATTGTTATTTAACTTAACACTTTAACAATTATTGTCATTAATATGATCAGAAATTTGTTTGTCATCGATAGACTTGGTAGTGTAAAGATTCTCTTAAAAATCGCATATTTCTTTAATGATTAAATAGTTTGTTATTTACATCTCTTAATTCTTTAATGGTATTGTTAGTTTGATTTTTCTTGTCTAGTCCTAACAAATAGTTTGAATTTTTTTAAACCTTCATTTTTTTCTTTAGAGCGTATTCGCGCGCCTTTTGCAATTTCGTTTTATATTTTATCAAGTTCTGCTTCAAGATTACGTTTTTCTTTCATATTAATCTCTTCACTCGGTAGATTTTCTATTTCATCAATTTTCTTTTCCAGATTTTGTATTTTTGATTTTATATTGTTTGTTGACTTTTTTGCGAAGTTTATTGAGAAGTCGCTTACTTTAAGTTTAAAAATTCCCCCTTTAGAACCCCCACCCCCCCGAAACACCGGATGTTTTATCTAGACCTTAAAAATATATTTTTTATTCCTTCTCTAAACTCATCATTTTCAAGGTATGATGTATTTAGTTTCCAATAGCCTTGGCCTCTTTTTAATTTAATAAATTTTAAAATTGTTTCAAATATCGGAGATCGTTCATTCTATTACCTTTACTATGAGTACCTGAAATGCGTTAAACTTGTATTTTTTCAACCAAGTCAAAGGCTAATTTATTAGTAAATATGAAATCAATTCTACTTTTTGGGTTGTTTCCGAATCACACCAAATATATCATCAGTTTTAGAATGTTTGTGTTTCCATATATCTAAAAGATTTAGATAATAATTTCTGCTAAATTTTTGTGCTATTTATCATTTTTATTTCAAATGAACAATTAAAATCCCACATTTATATTTATTGATTTATTGTAAAAAATTAAGTGTAATAAATCTTTTCATCATATCGAAGAAAGCAGTACGTTATGAATCATCATGTGGTGCATATATATTTACGAACGTAATGTTTTTTTCATCTTTTTTAACGTTGACCAAAAGTTTTCTTCCATCTTCCGAACGGTGGCTGTTTACCAAATTTAGTTCTTTACGAAAAAGAATAGTGACCCCTATTCTAAACTGAGAATTTGAAATGTACAGACGTTCCATCTCAATAAAAAATTATCTTTAAACTTTTGCATTAAGAATCAAATGAGTTTCTTAAAGAAAAGCAAAATCTGTTTTTTTTCTCTAAGCCAGGCATAAATCTTATATCTTTTTTTCACTAGAATTTTTTCCTCTACCATTGACTGACAATATATTTAGTCCATTCATTTCATAATGATTTTGTATTACCATAAATTATATGTGTTTATTTATAAATAACATAATTCAAGATATCCCCCCTATTCTCTTTTGAGAAGTGGACAGGCATAGCCTACATCCACTTCTCTTCGCAAGCCCTCATATTTTGATTCTGGAAAACGTGTAAATGTCGGAACCGAAGACGGTTTACGCTTCGACCCATGTTTCGACTCCAGTTTCTCTGAATTTTCGTAACAGACCTATAATTTCCTCATTTTAAACATAAATGCACACATTTATCACAAAAAATTCAACACTAACCCGCTGTCTAATCATTTTCTCAACTTCTACATCCCGGGTTTAAATTTTGTGTATCGCATCGTTTATCTAGGTCAGTGCAGCTTAAATATTTGTGTTTCGGATAAAATTGGAAATATATTAAAGAAAATAATACCGAAAATTAATTAAATCTTACAATGTATAAAAATTAACAGTGAGTCACAAAATTACACAGTGGTATTTCTTTCCTTTTTAACCATCTCGTTTGGTGACATACCCAAAATTTGCCCTGGATCTATTCTTAAACATTAAAACAAATTGATTAATATAGCAGGAAAGATTAAAATCAAGTTTTTTTGTGTTCGTGACACAATTATTTTAGCTAATTTTTCTATAAATAGTTAAACAATTCTTTATATATCTTTAAATTATAAAAAGAATATGTTTTATCTAAAGTCTACAATCATACACGCAAAACAATATATTTTCCAATTTTTCCGACTTTAAATATTTTACTTTTTAAACCACTAATAGCGAGCGATCACATAATTCAAACCCGGGATGTAGAAGTTGAGAAAATGATTTGACAGCTGGTTAGTGTTGAATTTTTTGTGATTAATGTGTGCATTTATGTTTAAAATGAGGAAAATTTAGGTCTGTTACGAAAATTCAGAGAAACTGGAGTCAAAACATGGGTCGAAGCGTAAACCGTCTTCGGTTCCGGCATTTACACGTTTTCCAGAATCAAAATATGAGGGCTTGCGAAGAGAAGTGGATGTAGGCTATGCCTGTCCACTTCTCAAAAGAGAATAGACATCCCCCCAAAAATATATAAATAATGATAATAATAACCGATACATTCACATATCTTTTCCTTAGTTCATTTATTTTATAGTCTGTCCAAAGATATTCATGCAGCACATTTTCTTAAATTATTCAATATTTATAAATACATCAGGGATCAAACTACGTCCATTCAATAGTATGAAGAGATCCCAAGATTTCTCTTTTGAAACGCCCCCTCTTACTTGTCAAGTATGAAAATGTGATGTCTACGGAGATTTTGTATAGCAACAGACCCGTTGAAAAATTGTGCAAAGTATTCCGAGTGACTTCCGATCCGAGTGACTTCCGAATGTCAACATTCTCCATTATAAATCTCCGTAAGAAATCTGCTTTCGTATCTGAGAATATTTCTGAGTAAAAAATGATAAAGTATTAATGAAGATATCTTGGGAGTTATCCCTTTCATCAATTTTAATTGCACTTCTTTCACAGGTATGTGTATTTTAATTGAAAATCGTTCAAATGGGCGGCATAAATATCTTGGGACAGACTATAACTAATTACATTACATACTGATCGTTTTAAGTACAGTATCATCAACCTAGGTCTCACCCTCCGATTCCGAACTCTCGGAGTCAAGACTGCAACCTGATGCAACACTGTCTGATGCCGCTCGCAATGTTCTCAGTATTTCAACGATGTTTCGTTGTTTTGCCTGTTCCCGACTCTGACTTTGTGCTTTTGGGGCGTTGTCACTTAATTTTTGCTTACGGACTTTTTTTTGGCATTTTTTTTTAGTATTGTTCTCAGAGTGTTCTTACCAGGCTGTTTATCTTGTTTTGTGTTGATGGTCCCTGCCCTTTCCAGACCGGACCCCATTCGTTATTGTAAGTAGTTTCCACGAACGTGGTGGATTGTTTTAGATCGTATTTTTTCTTGAAATAGTTTCACTTGCACGCTTTTATTTTCAATAATTTCTTCCATTACTGCCTCTTTTGTGGCATTCGATTGCTCGTTTGTTTTGATTTTTTCCGAGTCGCACAGCTGACAGCGCATCTTAAGCTTCCGCACCTATTATTTTGCTTGCCGCATCCAGATCACCACGTACAGCGAATTGCTTGATATTGAAATGCATGTTCAGCTGATTTATGTTTGATGCCGTACATGTCTAATTCGCGCGGGTAAAAATTAAGTTAAACCTTTTGTGATCCGCTGAATGGGGTGATATGCTTCTGGATTTCATAGTGTGGACATTCTTTTTGTCCCTGAAAATGACCAGGCTTTTAACGAACTTTGCAGCAATAAAGTAGATTGTGTATGACCTGATTTCCAACAATTTGTACGTCGAAATATGTGGTTGTTCTTTGGCTGTCAAAAGTGCAATATTTTACGATCTGGTAGAGACTCAATATAAATGAATCGCGTACTATTGAAAATGCTAGTCATTTTATTTTTTACGGTATGACGAATCTTTTCGTATAGTATTTCGCTTGTGAGTTTGAATTTCAGTTTATTTGACATTTGGTGTACGGCAGATTCGTCAACTGATACATTGTAACGGTAGTTCACCAGGACAACATATGCGTAGTTTAAGTGTTTGCTAGGACACTGAAGTTGCTACCGAAAAATACGGATTTGTGTCGTAAAATGAAGAAAAACGTCGTTAATTTCTTTGTCCCATGGTAACAGTTTGTTTCGGCTTTCTAATGTTTTCAAATAAATGGGCTACTGATTGAGGTCTAACTGTAAACAATGCAGGTCATCACCAATAACACGCATAATTGGATCAATTAGATCATAATCAGTAAATCGTTTGTCTTTAGATGTTTGAATATCTGAGTTTTTCCTGCCTGGGTTACCTGTACTACCTGTAGCCATCGCATGTTCAATTATGTGTGAGCGTTTCACCCAGTTCACAAAATATGAAAATGAATATTACGATCGATAAAATAATGAAATATTTTTTCATCCAAGAAAATTGTATAGTCTAATCTATATATGAAGTCATCCAGTCATAGAAGATGGGGGAATAAGATAACGCAAATTCCCATTTGGTTTAGCCGTAAAATACAATTTTACAAAATGTAATATTTTCATTTAAATATATTTGATATGTTATAAAACATGTAAAAAAAAGTTTACAAAATGACAATTTTTAATTATTAAATTTAGTTTGGAATATTTTAACAAACGATAAGAAAAACAATACTAAAGTTTTGGTGGTATCGAACCCACAACTAAAAACCCTTTTTCCATAGCGTTACCTTATGTCTGCTGCTATAACCACTGAGCCATTTCAGTCAGAAGACTTTAATTCATTTAAAAGCTATATGAGACTTTGGTCACGAATTTTCGGACTATTTTTTTTTCTAAACGTTCAATTGTTGGGATACAAATGACATTTTAAAGCTATAGTTGGTCTTCTCTCCACGTTTTTGTTTATTTAAATGGGTTTGAATTTCATTAAACCTTATTTAGACTATGACAAAAATATGGAACTTAGACCCACTCTATAAAAGAAAAAACATTGAAGTTCTATAAATGACACTATTTGGAGGATTTGACACGCATACGCCAGTTTAAATCAGCCTACTCTAAGTATTTAACATATTTAAGGGTTCCAAATCAATATTATGTTAAATATACATTGTTTTCAGTAAAAAAAAAAATGAAAAAAATTATATGATTTGTCGATATTTTAAGTTTACAGTATCTTATCTTTCCTCATATAGGCATTTACACGCCTTATTCACAAATCTTCTAAGGACTCAAATAAGTGTATATAATTATGTTCTAATCATACTACCTTTACAAACAGATTGCTCCAGGCGCCTTGTTCGTCCATACGGTATCCGTCGTGTAATCCGTTATAAAAATTGTAATATATATGTGACTGTGACAATAAATCCTGCGGAAAATTCTAAAAAAGTAAATACAGTAGTGTAATTTATTATCAAAACAAAACAGGACAATACACTAATATAATATTGTATTACAATTTGAGTTACAAGACTTTATAACCCAAGCTAGCTATTAGTATCTCAGAAAGGAAAATATTGACAGTTTATCATAATAAATTAAAAGACAGTTCTTTTCTAAGTTGTTCATAAATTACAAAAAAAAAAAAAAAAAAAAAAAAAAAAATCATGAAATACCGGATTTGTCATTTTTGCTATTTTTAGTAGCTTGTTAAAACCACCATCTGGAATTCTGGTTTCAATATATTGTAATAGAAGAGGAGGAATGAGTTACACCAGGCTCAAACTCGGGACCCTTCAGTTAAACAAGAGGCCCAGGGGCCACATCGCTCACCTGAGCAACAATAGCCTTAACTCTGATCAAATTAGCATTACAGTATCAAAATCAAAATGTCTTGACAACTAAGTACAGTAGATCATGCTCAAAAAATTTAAAACATCTGCCGATTTTTATCCACATATTTTTATGGTAAATACATAGCCCCTTTTGTTGTTGTACCTGTAAGAAGATTTTTCTCTATTCCTTTATAACCCCCCCCCCCCACTTTGTGGCCCCACTTTTCTTTAGGGAATCATGGTTTGATCAAACTTTAATCTGCACAACCCGTGCTTTTACACAAGTTACTACTTTTTGGATTGAAAACTTTCCCAGAATATTTTTAAAGATTTTCTCTATATATTCCTATGTAAAATTCACCCCCCCATTGTGGCCCCACCCTACCCCCGGGGACCATGATGTAAACAAACTTGAATCTACACTATTTGAGGATGCCTTCACAAAAGTTTGATCTTTTCTGGCCTAATAGTTCTTAAGGACAAGATTTTAAAAGATTTTCTCTATATATTCTTATGTAAAAATTCACCCCTCCATAGTGGCCCCACCCTAACCCCCAAGGACCATTATTTAAACAAACTTGAATCTATACTATAGACTGAGGATGCTTCCGCTCAAATTGGAGCTTTTCCGGCCTAATAGTTTTTGAGAAGAAGATTTTTAAAGATTTTCTCTATATATACCTATGTAAAAATTCATCCTCCATTGTGGCCCCACCCTACCCCCGGGGACCATGATTTAATCAAACTTGAATCTACACTATCTGAGGATGCTTCCACTCCAATTTGAGCATTTCTGGTTTAATAGTTTTTGAGAAGAAGATTTTTAAAGATTTTCTCTTTACATGTATATACCTATGTAAAAATTCATCCCCCATTGTGACCCCACCCTACCCCCGGGGACCATGATTTGAACAAACTTGAATCTACACTATCTGAGGATGCTTCCACTCCAATTTGAGTTTTTCTGGCCAAAAAGTTCTTGAGAATAAGATTTTTAAAGATTTTCTCTATATATTCCTTTGTAAAAATTCATCCCCCCATTGTGGCCCCACCCTACCCCCGGGGACCATGATTTAAACAAACTTGAATCTACACTATCTAAGGATGCTTCCACTTAAATTTGAGCTTTTCTGGTCTAATAGTTTTTGAGAAGAAGATTTTAAAAGTTTTTTTTCTTTATATTCCTATGTAAAAATTCATCCCCCCATGGTGGCCCCACCCTACCCCCGGGGACCATGATTTAAACAAACTTGAATCTACACTACCTAAGGATGCTTCCGCTTAAATTTGAGCTTTTCTGGTCTAATAGTTTTTGAGAAGAAGATTTTAAAAGTTTTTTTTTCTTTATATTCCTATGTAAAAATTCATCCCCCCATGGTGGCCCCACCCTACCCCCGGGGACCATGATTTAAATAAACTTGAATCTACACTATCTGAGGATGCTTCCGCTCAAATTGGAGCATTTCTGGCCTAATAGTTTTTGAGAAGAAGATTTTTAAAGATTTTTTTCCATATATATTATGTTAAAATTCATCCCTCCATTGTGGCCCCACCCTACCCCCGGGGACCATGATTTATACAAACTTAAATCTGAGGATGCTTCCACTTAAATTTGAGCTTCTCTGGCCTAATAGTTTTTTTGAGAAGAATTTTAAAGATTTTCTCTATATATTCCTTTGTAAAAATTCATCCCCCCATGGTGGCCCAACCCTACCCCCGGGGACCATGATTTGAACAAACTTGAATCTACACTACCTGAGGATGCTTCCATACAAGTTACAGAGTTTCTGGCCTAATAGTTTTTGAGAAGAAGATTTTTGAAAAATACCTACAAATTTTAAATAATTCTAAATTATCTCCCCTTTAAAGAGGGTGTGGCCCTTCATTTGAACAAACTTGAATCCCCTTTACCCAGTGATGCTTTGTGCCAACTTTGGTTGAAATCTGCCCAGTGGTTCTGGAGAAGAAGATGAAAATGTGAAAAGTTTACAACGCCAACGCCGACGCCAACGCCGACAACGCCAACGCCGACAGACAACGGACAAATTTTGATCAGAAAAGCTAACTTGAGCTTTCAGCTCAAGTGAGCTAAAAACCAACGCTCTACGACTTATTTAAATGGTAAACCCACTAGATAGTGCTAGTAAGAGCGTGGCAGTACTGATCCTATTAGGTATCTAATATTAGTATACATACTATCACAATGTCTTACAAATGGGATTGATGGATTGATCACACAAGTTAAACTGAAGATATTTCTAGTCATGAGAAGGGCTTTAACAAGACATTTTCTTTTCTTTTAGACAAGATAAATTGTCAAAAAACAAGATGTAATTATAATCGAGGTGATTGTAAAGTCTCCCAAACGAACGAGACCATCATTGGAGATAGGAATGACACGCATAGGTCAAACTTTACAGACAAAAATATTTAATACATGATTATTTCTATTTCTGAAATTTCATGATGCTCCCTAGCTAGGGGTCATTTACTGTATATCAGGTGAATCAACATGACCAAAGGAACAAGAATATATATGCTTAATGGATGAGGATCTTAACTCTTTTCAAGATATTTGGACACTTCCTGTTATAAGGGGGATCAGGACCAGCTTAAATACCATTTAATGTCCGTTGACACAAGGAATAAGAATAGATATGGTTTATGAGTCAGGATTCTAACCATTTTGAAGGTATTTGGGCCCTTCCTGTCCTAAGGGGGTCAGGACCACCCCCGAGGCCAATGACCTACATGCCATTTGATGCCCCTTGACACAATGAGCAAGAATATAATATATCTATGGTTTAGGGATGGGGTTCTCAATTGTTTTCAAGATATTTGGGCATTTCGTATTCGAAGGACCAGGTTGCACAACCTGAATATGCAGGCCTATCATATTCTAGAGTTTTCTATAACTCCATTTGGTCGTCTTTGAGAAACGCCGCGAACAAGTTCATGGTTAAGAAGAACCGTACAAAAACAAGTCTCAAAATTTCGTTAAGAAAACTTAATTATTCATACTTAAAATATAACAACATTAAATGTCACAAATACCTCAGCAGCAACAGCAATCCAGAATCCAAGGTTTGAAAGGACGACAGAAATTCCAAGGACGCAGGATACAATATTCTGTATGAAAAGAAATCCTTCTAATTTGAAATGTTATATTTGCCCCAGAGTAAATAGTTTAGTTAAAATCAAATCGGTCTCACAGAGTCTGAATGGTTCTAGACAGCTTTTTCATATATGTTTAACATATAAGGGACCCATATCTTCCTCTTTTTAGTCATGGTATGGAAAAACTTTAAGATAAGTCACATTTAACTTTTAAAAAAATGCCCATATTTTCTTTTGACTGTCTTTAATGCTTATTCTTTGTTAAAAAAGCAAGCTGTCATCCCAATTGAACGACATAGCCCCAAACCAAAAGGTTTTTTAGTTAACATGAAACGTCTTCATCCTAAAATATGTATAATCTTTACGTTCCTCAGAGATTTTTTGTACGTTTTTACCCTCCCCCCCCCCCCTTTTTCGTTGTGGTATATCTGATCGCCAAGGTATGTATCATCATGAAAATTCTCTAGCTCATTTCGAAAAATCTAGCCTTAACTATCTATGAGAATTTTTCCTTTGACATGTATTTGTTTCGTTGTGAATTTTGTCATCCCTTTTATTCTCAATAATATACTAGGTAGTATCTATGGTATGAAATTTAATATTAAACATTTATTTATTCATACCAATCTTGGACTGCGACTTTTGCCCCACCTTTTAAAAAAGATATACATTGTAGCATTATCTTACATTGAAAGTAAAACTATATAGAACTGTTATATAGAACTTTGATGCTAATAAACTACAGAGGCTTTGTGACAAGGTTTGTTAAAGTTGGTTCAGTAGTTTTAAAGTAAAATTTTAAAATACTTTGAACAGATGGACCAACAGAAAACAGCAACATCTGATCAGAAGAAAGGAAGAAAGACTTCAACATACGATATATATCTACTCACTATAGCATGCAAAATCTTTGATTCTTTGTAAATCGTTAGAAATGAATAGATACAATCAATGAGAAGGAGACACCCGGACGTAGCCATTAACCATCTGAAAATAACTAGGTTCGTGGTGAACGAGTTCCCTGCCATGGAAACTCTTGCAAGCAGAAAATAGATTTGCTTATTAGCAAATATCTCATCATATCGCAGAGCAACGCTTTCAGCCAAAAATCCAACAGACAACATCTACAAAATGTGTTGAAATATATAATAGTTATATACCCGTTATATAGAGAAAAACAAACCAAACACCAGAATAGATCGAAAATATATAATGCAAGTACTTACCATCTTTAAAACTCCACAAACCAATCCAAACAACTGTTTTCCTGAACAAAATTTTCTGAAACAAAGAAACAATATAAAGATAAGCATAAGCAATGGCTTTATAGGTGTGCACAGCCATAACGAACAAAGTTACTTTTGATGTAGTCTAGCAACATTCAAATGGTTATTAATAGTTAATAAGAGATGAAAAAATACTTAAAAAGCTATACATACGTAGTGTGTAAATTGGTATTAATGTTGGTTGAACTTACTTTAAAAGTTCTAATATCCATGGCTTTATGTCACTTTTTTCTTGTCTTGTAAAACGCAGAAGGTTATATATGGAAAATATTAGGCAAATGATCTACAAATCAAAACATTTTTGAATCATCCTTGTGATGTATCTTACATGTACGTATCACGCTGTTTGTCACGATATAAATAATAATGAAGAAATTTTATCATAAATCTGAAATGAATGGTACACACAACTAAGTTTTATTTTTTATTTAACCATTTTCTGTTAATTCTTTTATTGCGCTTATGGAGCAACTTTAGTGTTTGTGTTTTCCTATATATTCCATTAATTTAGAGTATGATTCATTTCATTTGTAACATTTTCAAAAAAAATAATAAAGCTATTCAATGCTACACAAATGTCGATGTACATACACCGCTTCATTCCATAAAAAGGTCTCGGTTAGTCGACTTTATTACTTGAGATGTCGGAAATATCATTGTTTTGCATTTATTTCGAATGCCTGTAATATTGTAAAAAATTAATAATATTCTGTTAGAATTTCAAATACCTCAAACACGGTTGTAATTGACATGGATGCAATTAATCCATAGCTATAATGGTTTGCGATAGATAAGAACTCTCCACCACACGCCTGCAAATAATATCAGGTAATTTTTGCTGTGCTGGTAATTTAAACGTACAATATAACTTGTTTTTACTTCAGATATCATCATATTGTATACAGATATTTGAATTGAACATTCAGTTTTTGAGTGTTCTTATATTGTATTGGATAAGGTATGGACCAATTATAAATATCACAAAGTGCACTAATTTGGAGATCGGAAATAAAAAGTTTTACCTTTTTCTCACAATACGCATTATGCAATTGATACGATTGCGTGTACTTGTAATCATGACAACACATATACGGTTGGTATCCAACCACCGGCCCATATCCGGCATTACTAACATGCTCTCGAAATCCTTGTGATCCAGTAGATCCACAGCAATCGAACTTTTTGAAATTTACAATGTAAGATGTATACATAATATCGTCAAAACCTAATTTTACATGCATTTCAATCAAACGTATTTTAAATTTTTTAGTGTTTTATAAAAGTGCAAATAAATGTTTATTTGATGATAGTTCCTCAATACATTTTACATGTACATTTTATGGAATACGAATAGTTGTCATACTTAAAAAAAATTAAATCTTCAAAATATCTACCTGCAGATAAAACTTAGATAGTTCGATATAAATACTGGAGTCACTGTTTGAAAATTGTCGATCCATATTTAATAGCTGGTAGTTTGTGCTGTTTGAATAAGTATCAATCTGCAACATAAAGGTATGTGAGATATATAGGTGTATTAATTCATTTATCATAATATCGTATTTTTCCCAAACACATGATTGGTCGATTGATGTCACGTGACCGTGCTATAAATTCTGTTATAGACCTTACTATACTAAAAATAGAAAATTTATTGACCTCACTATACTAAAAATAGATTTTCATGGTTTTGCCACGTGCGACATTGTGACGTCATAATAGCGAAATCAACACCTATTAATTATGAACAAAATATTTTACTATTATACGCTTGAAGAGAATGAAGAGAATTGGTTTTGATTTATTATAATAAAACAGTTATAGCCTTTTGATATCGGTCAATACATGGTTTTATAGACCTGATGAGAGTATATCAACCTCGGACTTTGTCCTCGGTCGATATACTCTCATCAGGTCTATAAAACCATGTATTGACCTCATCAAAAGGCTATAATTGTATATTATTTCTGTATAACTGTTTTTTTTTAATTATTACATTTCTTATATGTATCATCTAAACAATCCAAAGAGAAATTTAAATTGAAAAATTACCTCTGAATGAATTGACACCATAAGAAAAACACAGCTAAGCTTTACAGGAATCAAAATGAACAAGACAGCAACAAACTGAAAAAATGAGAAAAAGTAACAGCTGATATTCAAAATATTAAAATGATAAAGCAAATCTTATTTTTAATATTTTTACGTGAAAAACGAATGATCATAATTTTATTTCATACAATCTGATTAAAGTCAATAGCTAGCACCTTTTGCAATGATGTATATACACAATTAATAGAAATCATTTAAAAAATATTCAACATAAATACACATAATCATAAAAGCAAGATCAACATTTTAAAAAAGACAAACAGTTGACGGATAGTGCTCTGGAAACTCCAATATAAAATATGTTACCTGGTAAAAAGGGGGTAATTTTTTTACACATTAAGTTTATATTGTATTCACTTTAAGTTTGCTGAATCTTTAAATCGTTTATTCTACTATATGATTGTATTATTGTTATTCAGCTAAAAGAATACTTGCAAATCCTTAAATATTTTAATCAATAAAGAATTGAAAGTAAACTTTTAACACTAATTCAATAGACAGAACAACAAATGAAATTGCATTGCAAAAATTTTGAATAACGTTTTCAACTCATCACTAGAGATTCGGTTTGAAATGGTAAGGAAACATTAAAATACTTTACATTATTAGACTGCAATTGTTGTGTAAGGTAATGGAGAATAATAATAATACCTTGAATTAAATACTTATATTATTCATAATTATGAAAACATAAATGTAGAGTATTTGATTTTGGCAACCCATATACATCGTATTCCCTAATAACTTTAAAAAGGTCACATTCCAACTTGCCCAGATATGTGAAAATCTCGTTATAGAAATTCGTTTTAAATATATGTATAAATAAGAGGCCCATGGGCCACATCGCTCGCCTGAAAAAAAGTTCCTGAACCATTTTATTTCGAAATATTTAAATATGAAACTCTTTAAAAATATAGTAAAACTCGCATATATTCCAAGATCTACATTAAACAATACATTAAAAGAAGCCTACTTTTATGACATCATATCCTAAGATCTTAGATGCATCAACTGGACAAACCTTATTATCGAAGGTATCAACGTATTTAAGATAACAATATTGTAAAATTGACTATAAATAATGACTGAAAAAAATAGTGAAAGAAGGTTACTGTGACCTGGCTATGGGAATATGAAGATATGAAGATGCTAACATAGTAAAATAACTTAAACGTAGCATTGTACTTCTTGAGAGAAGATTTTTTAAAATTTGTTCTATATACTTTTATGTTAAACTTGGAATTCGTCTTTGGATCTCAGTATTGGTCTGCCGGGGTCACGGTTTTAACAATTTAGAATCTACACTATTTGAGGATGCTTGCATATTTATTCCACACATTGTGGCATTGTATTTATCAAGTAAAATTTTTCAAACATTTCCCCATTTCTATGTTGAACTTTGAACCCCTCCTGGGGCCCAGATATTGGTCTTGATGTCATAATTTTAATAATTTATAATATACACTATCTGAGAATGCTTGCATAGTAACCTCATAGTAATTTTAGCGTTGCAGTTTTTGATAAGAAGATTTAAATAATTTCACTATTTAATTCTGTGTTGAACTTTGAACCCCTCTTAGGACCCTTGTATTGGCCCATGGGAGGATCACAATTTTGACGATTTAGAATTTACACCATCTGAGGACGCTTGCATAGCTATCTCACAAATTATGGCATCGTAGTATTTCAGATGAAGATTTGTATACATTTTCCCTTTATATATGTAATTATATATTAACCTTTGAACCCCCCCCCCCCCCAAGGTCCCAGTATTGGCCTGGGGGTCCCCATTTTAACAATTTATATATACACTATCTGATTGAATAGTAATCTCACAAACTGTCGCATTGTAGTTCTTGAGAGGATTTTTAAACATTTTCTCTGTATATTTCTATTCCAGTATTGGTCCAGGTTTCACAATTTTGACAATTTATCTATAGTATCTTCACTTTATACATGCCTACAAGCTTTGATGTAAATATTGACATTTCTGTTGCAGTGGTTCTTGAGAAGAATTTTTTTTAAAGACACATCCTCTATGTTCATTGTTTACGTAATTATCTTGCTTTTAAAAGCAGTTCGCCATTGATTTAAATAATTTAGAATTACCTTCATATAGGGATGCTTTTAGACAAATTTGGTTAAAGGGGCATGGTCACGATTTTGGCCAAAAATTATTTTATCGATTTCAATGATTAAAATGCTTCATTAAGGCATTTTTAATGGCAAACAAAATTTGAGTGTCTTTCGTTGAGTTATACGTGCGTTACAGCGCTTACAATTCTTTGATATGTAAACAAAACTTTTGTTTACATTTTGAATGTTTAAGTGAAATTCCAGTTATAGACCTAAAACGAATGTGTTAAAAGTTAGAAGCTGTTTATTTATGCTTAAAATGAATAAGAAGATAGACAAATCAGCTTGAAAAAGATTTTTTACTGGTAAATTGAACCTATGTAAACAAAAACAGGGCACGAGCCTTGTTTACATGACAAAGAATTGTGAGCTCTGTATCTTGCTTATAACTTAACGAAAGACTCTCAAATTTCATTTGATCATTAGAAATGCATTCTGAACCGGTTCAGGTGAGCTCAAAATGTTAATTCAATGAAATAAGAGTACAGGCCTTGATTGTCATCCGAGTATCATAGCCCGTACAAAAGACAATGTACTGGACGAATACCAATGACAATAGGTCACCTAGGTAACTCAGGTGACCTAAAAATATTTTGAGAGCGAATTGAAAAAATAAATTGCACTAAAACCATTTATCTGTTTCTTTCAAATGAATTAAAAGATATGTCATATAAACTTACTAGTTTTACTTTAGCTGTGTGTCTCAGGGGTTTGAATATATCAGACAATCCTAGCATACAACAAACCAAGGATGAACCGCCTAAAACAATCAGACTGAGATACATTGCCTCCACAATGTCATTGAAGTTGGCGCCACGGAAATAAAGGAACTGGTAGATGTTGTGTACAGAATCGCCGGTCATTTTACTGTCGTGTTTCAAAACAACTCCTAAACCGACCATGCTTACTGACGATACCTAATAATATGAATAATATATAAATGTTCAAACATAAGATAAGGGAATCGCTTTGAAATATACAAGAAAACATTTCATGATCTTTTCCGAATCTCTTCCTGCACCAACCCAAGACACTAAAATCAGACGTCGGATTTTTGGCCCTTCTGACTGATATTTGTGTCTTGGGATGATACAGAATGTGCTATGAACATGCATGTAATATTCGCCATAAATTTCATACCAATGTAATAGTCTCTATATATATTTCATACCAAGACACATACAGTACTTTTAAAAATAGTCTCAAATCTGAGTTAATCGCCATGATATACATAAGGAAATGATTGCAGATATGGATCTACCAGCTGGTATATTTTAAATACATATACGCCACTTACCATAACAAGGAAAAGAAATAGTGTTCTCCACTCATACACGACTAAAAGTCTACAAAGGAAAATGAAAAAAGTTTCGCAAAATATACATTGTACATAACTTTATAACATTTGCCTTAATATCCAGTGTATATTGTCTGTGTAATATTTTCTTATAATAATATGTTTTACGGTGCGACCGTTGGGGCGAGCGCAGCATGTGATCAAACAATGAATTATGATAAATCAATAAAAATAAAATTAACAACGTAAATAAATTTGATTGCAAAATAAAATAAAACATACCTATTTTTCAGTAAATTTCCATTATCCATAGTTTATAAGATTTCATATGTTATAAGATTTGTTATTTATTTATTTATAAGTAGAACAATAGTTTAATTTCAGATACAATGTTGTTGAATAATAAAGATTTTAATATAAATGTTCATTGCACTGTTTATCCTCTTTTAAAGTAATTGTAACGTCAGTTCATCCCCTTTTTTGCAGTCGACATTTTTTCTTATTAATTATTATTTTTTTTAAATTTACGCTTAAAAATATTTGCTTATCATATTAAAGGAACATGGAGTTGCCCCCCCCCCCACCCCCACCACACACACAAACACACTTGGGATTGGGAGCATGTAATAAATGGAAGTGAAAAAAAAAGAAACAATTGAACTGCTAAAGAGCTGAAGGATTAGAATTTTCAGAATTTTGAGAATTATCTTTTTTTCTTTTTGCTTGTAAAGATTTTTTGGATGAGGCTGTCATCCACCACCCACCCCCTTTTAAAAAAACCCGATGCTACGTGTACGTTCCTGAAAATTACCGTAATTATAGTGAATAAAATAAATGTGAGCATTCATCCAAATGAGTGCAAGCTACAACTGTTTCCTATATCTGAAGAAATGTCCTCATTCTTTAGCTTTGCAAGATTTTGAGAGGATTTTGGTAATTTCAGCGGATTTACAATAACTTCAGTTAGAGTAATTTCCCCTTATTGTGACGTCAAAGTTCACGTTTAAGTGTCGTCTGACTTTTTAAAACTCCCCTGAGAAATAAAAGTAAGCGAAGTATACTGTTTTATTTACTTAAAAAGCATGATGTTCTTAAAATTACACATCTTCTATGCTTCTCAAAAGTTTTACTTTGATTCTCGCGAGAACGTGAGGAGTTGGAAACCATTGTGGGTCCAAATTTACTGACGCCGAAAAAATCTATCGGATCACTGTGCAAACCTTTGTGACGTCACTCGATTATTCTTTTTTTTTGATTGAGAGTGTACTGAGGTGAACTTTAGAAGTACTTACTGTATGTCGTATACATCGTTATTGTTTTGATTGTCTTGCTGATTCTCGTGAGAGTGTGAAGTGATAAAAATTGCCATGATTATAGGGAACTACTGGGACGATTAAAACAATGCATTACTGGTCCGATTTACTGACGCCAAATAAATCCGTTGAATGAATGTGCAACTGGTCCGAATTTTCTATTCGCACACGCCTTGCCGTTAGAGCTCGCTTCGCGCCGGCGCTGCGCGCCGGCGAGCTGCGCTCGCTATTACACTGCGTTAATGTCACAATCGATTTTTACGCGACACTACTGAACAAATCTTAGATCTTCTGTTTTTAAAAATTAACAATAAATTTACATATAAAAACAAAATTTAAACTTGTGATTCAAATAATTTCTCAGGACTTGTGTTTAAAAGGGATTTCTATCCTACTTGTTGTGTGTTTTCTATACAAGCCAAAGCTTAGTGATAGAAAACACTTAACTCGGTGAAAAAATTAAAAACACAAGAAATCATGCTTTGATGTATTAATTATCTTTCGTTGCTATGTATTATTTATAGCGAGCGCAGCTCGCCGGCGCGCAGCGCCGGCGCGAAGCGAGCTCTAACGGCAAGGCGTGTGCGAATAGAAAATTCGGACCAGTTGCACATTCATTCAACGGATTTTTTTGGCGTCAGTAAATCGGACCAGTAATGCATTGTTTTAATCGTCCCAGTAGTTCCCTATAATCATGGCAATTTTTATCACTTCACACTCTCACGAGAATCAGCAAGACAATAAAAACAATAACGATGTATACGACATACAGTCAATGTTACCTCTAAAGTTCACCTCAGTACACTCTCAATCAAAAAAAAAAAAAAAAAAATCGAGTGACGTCACAAAGGTTTGCACATTGATCCGATAGATTTTTTCGGCGTCAGTAAATTTGGACCCACAATTCATAGTACCAATGGTTTCCAAGTCCTCACGTACTCGCGAGAATCAAAGTAAAACTTTTGAGAAGCATAGAAGATGTGTAATTTTAAGAACATCATGCTTTTTAAGTAAATAAAACAGTATACTTCGCTTACTTTTATTTCTCAGGGGAGTTTTAAAGAGTCAGACGACACTTAAACGTGAACTTTGACGTCACAATAAGGGGAAATTACTCTAACTGAAGTTATTGTAAATCTGCTGAAATTACCAAAATCCTCTCAAAATCTTGCAAAGCTAAAGAATGAGGACATTTCTTCAGATATAGGAAACAGTTGTAACTTGCACTCATTTGGATGAATGCTCACATTTATTTTATTCACTATAATTACGGTAATTTTCAGGAACGTACACGTAGCATCGGGTTTTTTTTTAAAGGGGGGTGGGTGGTGGATGACAGTCTCATCCAAAAAATCTTTACAAGCGAAAAGAAAAAAAGATAATTCTGAAAATTCTAAAAATTCTAATCCTTCAGCTCTTTAGCAGTTCAATGGTTTCTTTATTTTCACTTCCATTTATTACATGCTCCCAATCCCAAGTGTGTGTGTTCCTTTAATATGATAAGCAAATATTTTTAAGCGTAAATTTAAAAAAAATAATAATTAATAAGAAAAAATGTCGAATGCAAAAAAGGAGATGAAGTGACGTTACAATTACTTTAAAAGAGGAGATACAGTGCAATGAACATTTATATTAAAATCTTTATTATTCAACAACATAACTATTGTTCTACATATAAATAAATAAATAACAAATCTTATATCATATGAAATCTTATAAACTATGGATAATGGAAATTTACTGAAAAATAGGTATGTTTTATTTTATTTAGCAATCAAAAGTATTAACGTTGTTAATTTTATTATTATTGATTTATCATAATTCATTGTTTGATCACATGCTGCGCTCGCCCCAACGGTCGCACCGTAAAACATATTACTTCTAAATTAAGACATTTTGCAAATAAACTACAAAATGCCTGCACCAGAGTAACTGTTTACACATTCGGTATTTCAACACGTGTGGTATGATGTCCGTAAGCTATGAATGATTTTAACTGATAAGTAATTACTGTGAAATTAATCAAAAACTTACTTTCATTTTCGATAAACAAGCCCGAAATAGCAAAACTGAGAGTAAGTTGGTGGACACGCTTTTGCGGATCCAAGTCAGGAGTAGTTTGCATCAAAATATATACTTGCAATAGAATGATATTGAATGATTACGTAAAGAACGAATATATTTACCGGGAACTTATTTCGAGTATACACAGAAGTTAAGATTTGACAAATGTTGAATAAATAAAATGAACCAATTCGTTTCTTGAATGCGCGATTTTAGTTTTGATGATGGATATTACGACCTCTGGTGAGAAAATGGGATGGGACGTTCCAGAACGGGGTAACAAAGAATGCGGGTTAACTAATTAACGTCATGGCGAAAAATGTAGGCATCGCGGGCAGATACCTTGAATCGTATATCTCTGGTTAATACAAAAAAGTTAATAAATACAATGGAAATATTTAAAGAGATTTTAGTTTTGAAGAAAAAACCTATTAACCTTTCCAGAACGGGGTAATCAAGAACGCGGTTTGACTAATTAACGGAGCGTCGTAAAGTGTAAGACGTGTTAACCATCTGGCAGATACTTTGGATCTGACAACTTTGGTTTAAAATATGCAAATAGATACAAACACTAGCGGTTTTTTAATTTAATACATTTTAAACCACGACAAATTAGTAATAAACCTTAGACATTTATTTGTAAACAATGAACAGATTGTGATATGCATAAAAAGGGAATGTTGAATAAGGGGGGGGGGGGGTGACCCCTCTCCAAAGTTTTAAAATCATCTTTTATCTGGAATTCTTTTTTGGGAAAGTGATAAAAATTATAATGTATTTTTACTTAAGGAACGAAATTTAGAGATACGACGCACTAAATACATACTCACTCGTTTGAAATGAAATAAAAAAGTTTTTTAATCCTGCAACAAAAAGAATTTAGGACATGTGTACATGTATATATAATCGATTTCATTTTAGATTTTTCTGTCGGCTCCTCTAAGTATCCAGCCATGCAGTTATTTTTTTATTTTAATTTCAAAGAATAGGTTAAAAAAGCAATTAAGGAAAAATTTGGACACGATGTATACAACAATGAACAAACAAATATGGTTCAACATATTAAAAAGCCGACTTGAAAAAATTTTTCCGATCGGGTTCGGAATTTTTACTACTTATAAATGTATAAACTTTCAGAAAATTACAAATTTCTCCATGAAATAAATCTAATTATTTCATTAAAATTAATAATTACGAATAACCTATACATATTTACATCGCAACGTGTTACGGGGTTCAGCCTTCTATACTATTACGCATTCGTATGTAACAAACAAAACAAAACACATGCAGAGCTCGCGAAGATTCTCCTGCACACGTTTGTTGATAGAAATATCTTTTCTACTTCTCCCAGGTAATAATTGTTCAAAGTTTTTAAAATAACCACAATCATTATTTTGTAAGCATGTATTTTGCGTGTTTATCATAGGATTTGCTACAACCTAAATTCATGTTTGTAAATGAGGCCCCTTGAGGAGTTATTTGACATATTTATGTCTGTTCATTTTAAAATGAACTGAAATTGGTAAACCATAAATAAGTTATCGAGAAAGTGATGATGGGTTCCGTTTAGAGAGTCACTTTTACCTCGTATACCATGGTGATCGTAGTCTTGCAAAGATCTTGTAGTTTTCAGCACGTGTAAATTACTGTCAATCAAAATTAATTAGGTAGGCTATGTGAAAGGGATTTTGATGTACTTCAACTGTCACAATCAACGTTATTTCTTATTTTCTAACGATACAATGGGGATACAATGGGTAAATCTTAAGTTATTCACACATGTGTTTTCAGCTGTACTGTCTCTTTAACATTGTACCACATTAATGTTTAGTATACTTTTAAAACAATTAAACTAGTTTCCTATGAATGACCTCTTTGTGCTCTCTTTTTATTCGAAATTACTAGCAAGGACTTAAAAACTAGACGTGAATTAACTTATAAAACTTATAAAACGAGTCCTCGTATGAATGCTGTGGATGTGTAGCATCGCGTGAACGAAAAAGATACATAACTTTTATACATATAACATAATACCTGCAAAGTTATATCACAAATCAAAGAATACATTTCATTTGTTTAGTGATGAATAATTTTAAAGGCGTTTCTGAAAGAAAAAAACCATTCATGCTACATTTCAAACAACTTTTTGGACTCAGTTATTTGTCAAGCGATCATAGTTTCAAAAACTTTTAATTGTAAGTATTGGCAATGATTGAAATACTTATATACACTCCATCCGCTGATAATTCTAGCTTATTTTAAATTTTAATTTAATTTAGATTTATTTTATTTTACTAAACTTTACTAAAAGTGTACTGATTGATTTTGACATTTTCATTAACAATAAGGTCAATACATTCTAAACCTAAACATCGGAAGCTGACGTAATTGCACAGTCAATTTATAAATGGACCTCGGAGGTAAATTTTATGAAAATGTCGGAAGAATCAGTAACTTTATGAAAATCTGATACCCAGCTTGATTTTTAATAGTAATGTTGAACTCTAATCGTATTTAACAGCAAACTTTATCAATAGATATAAAACAAGTAGGTCTAAAATAAAATATTTCTTTATGAAAAGTAAATTTATAAAATTAACACAGGTATATTCAATAGAAAGCATTTCAGTTTAATGACAATTTGGACATTTGCTTATATCCTTTAAACGAAAGAGAAATTACAAGTTCCCGCATGGACCTAAGTATTTATACACGAGGCCTATGGGCCACATTGCTCACCTGAGCAACAATAGCGAACTACTTTGACTTAAAACACTTAATTAAGAACAGTAAAATTGAATATTGAGCAAAGTTATGTACCATAATTTTCTGATGTAAGACTCAATACTTGATAAATTATATAAAACACCGGCATATTATTTCCCGCAGTTTTTGTGAACAGTATTAGCTCTTTAAAGATAAAAGAAATTCATACATTTTCTAAGACGTATATCACTTTAAAATTCAGCACCCATTGTGGGCCTACCTTATGGTGTGTAATCATAATTTAAACATGTTGAATCTACACATATTAAAAGATGCCAACATTTTATTTCATTAATATTTTGTTTCAGAGGTCATGCAATACATATATATTGTATATGATGAAAATACTGAAAAAGGTGATTACCATTAACCTGCAATATTTGTTGTTTGGTATATTATTATTTATGGAAAAAAACGAACTTAAATCAGTGTAATTTTCATTTTCCACATCTAAGTGAATATTTTTGTGTGTGTTTATTTTAGATGCAAAGCTCTATGAATATACCATGCCGATGAGATACATTTCATTTTCACATCTCGTATCTCATATCTGAAATTTAACCAAGATTGACGGACAGAGGATCGCCAGATAGTCTGGAAGCCAGTACGCAGTGTTTGAACTCTGTGACAAAACTTGCTAAGGCTACAGTCAAAAACTAAATTGCTCTTCTCTTAAATAAGTGTTTACCTTGTGTAAACTTTTGTGACGTTTTAACCTTACTCACTTATCGATGAAAACATTCGACTGGAAAATGTTGTCACATGATATGTTAAAAAGCTATATAATTCAATGTATTGTCAGGCATACAGGTATCATTTTCGTACAAAGCCCCATCAATTATTTTCATCTTTCCTCAAAAACAACAAATGGCTACAAACCAAGATGATTTTCTGCTGCAATATTTTCTTTAAAATAATGAAAAATAATGCAGATATCCTCATAATTATAATGTTTCAGAACTGTTTAAAAGACGTTTTTATTTACTCGTTTGAAAACTACCAACTACCAAAATTGTTCCATATTTCATATATAAATTCATCAAATGAGAAGGGACCCCACGAAGTAGTTATAGCACATCATCCTTTTGATTTTTCTGTACACAAGTATTTAATGTTTAGTAAGACAAATCTAATGATCAAGAAACATTTCAGCGTCAGTCGTAGAATTATAAGCAACTTTTAAAAACTTATTCAATTTGTTCAATTTCCTTTTTAATGTATTCATACATTATATAAATAAAATGTTTAATTTTGTAATTGAGTTAGCCAAGTAACACAAAATCAGTTTATGCACTTCTGTGTATTTTGGAGGCATTAGTCCTACCCTATGACCCAATTACAACAGTTAGGTAGAGGATCTTTTTAATTTTGAAGATAAATGTAAACAAACGGTTTTGCATTAATTTGGCAGAGTTATTAACTAATTACAAGTTACCAACTAATTGTAATATCAATACGAAATGTAATAAATATCGGTTGTAATTTTCAATGCACGGTATGCTCAATGTCTTTTTGTAGGTTGTTAATGCATCAGATTTTATCATTTTCGCAGGTAAGCAATCAACTGCCTATTTACCGAAGTCTAAGTTTGATTCGTTACGTATAAATTCCAAATACCAGAAAATACTGAATACAGGCAATCGTTCCCCAAGTTAAACGAAACGAAAATCAAAACAAGCTAAAACCACCGTCACAAGTGAAAATGACAACACGTTGAAATATTTAACCTCAATTTACTTCACAATAATCGGCACCAATATATCTTCCATGTTTCATAGATTATATTCGCACGTGAACTGTTGCACAACAAACATATTGATCTTTGTATGATTGACAACATGCATAAAAAATGGCCTCGTTTTCGAGATACGGTCGGCGGCTGGTCATCTGTATCTATCATATGATAGACTGGCAATGCCTGTCAGAGGACCAGTCTATATCGTACGAAATTGTCAGTCTACGAGATATGGAATTACGAACCCGCATTATTAGTATTTTCGTAATTAGCTCAAATTTGTAATATATTAGCCCTTTATTTTTTCAAAAAATATTTTCCTTTCCATAAGGATCATTTATGTTAAATTACATTTAGATTAACTCAGTAGTTCTTGAGAAGAAGAATTTTTAAAACGCACCCCCTTTTTTACAGTTTCGATGTTTTCTCCGCTTTGAATACAATCTGGCCTTTCATTTTTGCAATTTATATTCACCTTCTTATAAGGATGCTTTGTGCCAAATTTTGTTGAATTTGGCCAAGTGGTTTTAGAGAAGAAGTTCAAAATTTAAAACGTTACCAGACGGACGGACAGACGGACAGACGGAAGACGGACAACGGGTGATCAGAAAAGCTCACTTAAGCTTTCAGCTCTGGTGAGCTAAAAACTCTTTGACAATCGAATTGGCTACAATTTTAAAACCATAATTATAAACAGAATTAAATAATATGAGGAATTTTATCAACAACAGATGTCACTACTTATATAACGAATTGTGAACACAAAATCAATATGAAATAATATAAAGATGATATAGTCTATTAATATTTTTTCCAAATATAACAAACAGTACTACGTCACTGTTGAGTTTAACGCTTTGCTTTAAAAATTAAGATAGATTTTTTAAAACTTAAATGCTATGTTTTAAAATATCATATATTTACAATTTTCAGTGTCGTTGCCTGTGATAACATTACGTATTGATTTTGTTTTATTCAGTCCAATAAATTTAATTGACGTATAATGGCGTATGCTTATTTTATTCAAATATTTAATCGTTCAATGGCTGAAAATTACATAAATATAAATAATTGGGAATCATTCTTTGAATATTGAGATGATAATTTCGGTCGGGGAGTAATCAAATCCTTCATAAAACCCTTCGAGCTTTATTGGATTTGATCACGCCCGACCAAAATCATCATCTCATAATACTCAAATAATGATACCTTATTCCTTAATTTATTCCAACTCATGAAGGGTCAGAGAAAGAAAACTCATATATATACCGGTACATGTACATGTAATTGAAAATATGGAAAATCATCCAAATCTTAAAAGTTCTAAGGTTCTTGAAACATAAGGGGTTATACAGCTAAACGATTGCTTTAAGATTATTTATATTCTTGTTTATGTAGATTAAAGCAACAACTGCTAAAGGAATATATTCATATTTTTTAACTTTTACACTTTTTACAGTTACTATTTTTTCTTGTTTAGAAAATCATATTACCAGCAGCGTACTCTCATTTTTTGATATCCAACAATCATTATATTTTTTATCCTAAACTGATTTATTTAAAAAAAAAAACCCCCATTATTATTTGCATATTCTTATGAGTAAAAAAATAAACTAACTTGGAAAAACACAATTATTGGTATTATGGTGTTCCTAATATAAACACATATCGTACCATATGCATGCTGAATGACTGCAGTATATGCGAATAATTCTGTTTTTTAATTAATCAGTTTAGGAAAAAAATACATTTTAAAGAAATATTTGATGAACTGTTACCTGTCTCCTCCTTGACTTTTCAGCAGATTGAAGCATTTGTCATTTTGCAAGGGATTGAAGTTCCTTTTACACAATCGATATATGTAAAATGATAATTGAATTATCTGAAATTAAAGGTGGCAAATGATCAAATCTTAAAGACTAACAAGAGACTCATAGACCACAAAGCTCACCTGATCAACAATATATTTCCCAAAATACATAACTAACTAGTTTAACTAAATAAATGAAATATATTACTAAGGATAAAGTCATTTAAAAATGAAACCGCAGCCTCACCTTAAGGTTTGACCTAAAATAAGGATCGGGTGACATTTAATCAAACAAGTGATTTGCTTAGCATAAATACAATTGGGTCTAGCATTTTTCTCTTTCATTTCTTTCATGGTGCAGGATCTTCATACAATATTTGTTCCCAACCAACAAACCCTTACATTACAGATGCTAGAATTTTGTCAGAGTTCCTTTTCAATATTTTCTTGTCAATCTTAATTTTTTTTTCAGTGTCTCTTAATGTTCTAGTGCACATGGTAACTACAGTTGAACTTCGGTATCTCGAACACCGATATCTCGAATACAATGAATATATCGAAGTGATTTGTAAATTCCAACCACTAAAACTGTAAGTATTTTACCCTTGATATCTCGAATACTCTGATATCTCGAGGTTTTTAATCAGTCCCATCTAGTTCGAGATAACGAGGTTTGACTGTATTTGGATGTCTGAATTTGGATTCATGTCATACCCAAACAGATATTTTTAGATGACTGGATTTAAAAGAAAATTGTTTGTAACTTGTTTTCTTATGACTTTTAAAAATTATACCATCAGATTTATTTTGGAAGGTTTATAATCTAACATTTATTAGAATAATGGACCCTTTCAATAAAAATGTCGCCCTTCTTTACCGACAAATGTTTTGGTCAAACAATTGGTTTCTGAAGCTGTTAAGAAAATGTTAACGTTTATAGACGAATGGACAGACGGACGCCAGATAAATAGAGCTCAAGAACTGTTTTAGTGATCTCATAATAAAAAAAATGGAAAAAAATATTATTAAAAGTTAATTCAATATTACCGTTTAAAAATCTCAGACATGTTTGGATATTATAAGAGACTATTGTTAGCCATGAAATATTTCTTAGGTTAACATACTAAACAAAGGATTGTCAACGAGGTGAAACAGAAAAAGGAGGTGTCGTAGTAATCCAGTCTGGTCAGAATTGCATCATTGCATGCCTGGAAAATCAAAGTTTGGTAAAATAAAGCGTTTTCCATTCTCTAAATAATTATCCTTTTAAACAATGTATGAACTAAAGAAGCTTTTCATACGAAGTGTGATATAGGTTAAAATTCCATTGGTCTAAATGAAGTGCATTATAGTCAAAATATTAATTTTGTCTATCTTGCTCATCTTGGCATTGACATTTTATCTAAAACATAATGCGAAAAATGAAAATTGTTCTAATTTTAACATAAAATATATATGGTACTGATTAAATATAATTTGCATTAAAATAAAGCGTTTCGGCATGTGTGCATGCGGATATCTTCAGTTGGTTCCTAAATTATTTAAGCCACTTTTTAATAAATTCTATTAAACAAATATTAATATAGACTATACCATTAATCGCCAATTTCTTTTTTTTATAATTAAAAAAAAACAATATACAAATATGTCGGCTATATTAAAAAGAACATAGTGTATGAGTTCAAAGCGTCACATAATTATCTATTATATAAGGAATAAGTTTGCATTAGGTACCATAAAAGATAATTGATAGAGGGAAAACATGTTAATGTTTCAAATTTGCAAAGGTAATGTTTAAAGCTCTGTAGCGCTAATAAGAAACACATTGATCCATCACTTTCTTATGATTTTGAATAAATTAAGCTGTGGACCTATGTACTCAATTTGTTTTTAAAAAAATCCAAACCAAGACTTTTAGATTGCAGGATTCCATTCATTCAGTGTGCACGAGTCTTACCACCGTTCTGTGTCGCAGGCTTGGCTCCAATTTTTTTGTACAATTCTCATTGCTTGTTAAAGATGGTTCTGTCAATGGATTGCTTTTACAACAAAATATAGGGATTTTTTCTCCTCCTCCTCCTAATGAAAATTCTCTGCCATCAGAAAACGTAAGTCCACAACATTCAGCCTGAAAGTGTTAAATATCAAGTACATCGGTGAAATGAAGTTTGATAGGCATATTTGTAATTAAAAGAAATGTCCATTTGCACTTTAATACTATATTTCACATTCAGGATTTAGTGAGAATGATAATGAGAACGACTGAGGCATGTAAAGAGATGAACTCAATTCTGAAAGCGTCTAAATGCCTCAAGAATTCTTTGGCGTCAACTATTTCTACCTTAAAGTTACTGTATCTTTTTGGAATAAAGCTAAGTCTTAATTAGTAAAATAAACTTTAGGCTGCAAATTAACGCGTCTATTGCGCTATAGTTCTACAGGCACAACTGAGGTAGATTTTTTATATTTAAACAGCGGATTTTCGAAATGTTTTTCCTTTTTTTTAAGTTATAAGCTGGCAGCAATATACTCTCAGAAGTTAAGCTTCTAAATTTTATGTTCAATATGATAATGGCATTTATTTTTCTATATATAATCATAACCTCGTGTATTATTTCAAAACTCAAAATGACACGCAAGAGGAATAATTTAAAAATTCAAGCAAAAGAGTTTTAGAGTGTATATCTGAACGTGGGGATCATATTATCATTACAACATATGCAAAACATATACTGAATAAGATCATGAAAGTTGTGTAATAAAGCATTCATTTTAAGAAGTAGACTCGTAATTAATTTGCTTTTTATCATTTTGCATCTTTGTTTTACTAAATACAAAATGTTCAATTCATTTCACAAAATCAGCAGAGTATCAAATTTGAGTTCCTGATTAGTTCCCAGTTGCATAAATTATCATTAAAAAAAAAGGTGATTTTGTATTTTTACAAAAATTGATAACAAATCAATAGCAGAAGTAAGGAAGTAATTAATCTTTGGTCACATCCAGCTTAATAAAAGCAATTTTCAATCGGTGTTTTTATTAGTGGAAAAATTTTGCAATATGATACATAATTTTCTAAAACAAAAGTATAATGCTGAATAAGATAAATGTAAATACCTTAGCAAAAAGATTGTTCAAAGCTCCCTCTGAGGTATATAAGTGTGCAAATTGTGGAATGGGATCGTAGCCAGATCTGTTCAGGAAATACCCTGTTTCATTTTGCAGTTGGTTATTTATCTAAACAATAGATAAAATTAGAAGCAAAAATCTTAAAGAATGCATGCTAGAAAATATATTAAATGTTAAAGTAAGTATTTCATAAAACTTACCGAATATTTTATTTTCCCCCATAGACCTAAACCAATGATTGTCAACACAAGTGCGAGACTCACAAACACCATTTGCTGCAAATTAAATGAAATCCTTGACTTTATTATATTGTATTTCATGCAACACCCAATCGATTATACAAAATTTATCTTTGTATATAAAAATGAATTAATTCATTGTTTCATATATGATATCCATGTAACTGGATAAGTTTTGCAACCAAGAACGGTTGTAATAAACGGTAAAGAAATATACGCTTTCTAAGTAGTTGATAACAATTATAGAATAGTTTTTAAGAAAAAGGAATATTTAAAAATGGTTTTCAAAATGGTATGGTTAGAATAACAACGGCGTGCTGTTTTACTGTATGCATTGATGTATCTTTTCAGCAAAAAACATACTAGGTTGAGCCCTTATAAGATGTGGCAGATTGTTAAAATGGATTCTTTGAATTGGTAATTAATTAAATTTAAGAACAAGTTTTATCAGTGAAAATTGTCTGTAAAACTGGATCATTTTATAATAAAAGCAACGGATAAATATATATGCATCTGGTTAAAAGTTGTTCAAACTTTTTAAGAGAATGAGAAATTGCTTGAAAACTTTGCAAATATTGTAAACCAATTTTTGTTCGCGTGCGAAAAATTCAGAATTATAGTTTTATACCTAATGGATTGTGTACATGGTACAAGCTTTAAAAAGATATCGTTTACACATTGAATGCATAATATGTTGATCGTAGCAATAATGATGTATAAAAGAGAGGTTTCTTTTAAGAGATCGTCATTTACCGTTTATGTACATGTAAATACACGTATGTATAGTTTCGGTTCTGTTATCACATAAGTTTATAATTTATAAGTACTTCAAATAAATCAGTTTTTAATATTTTAAAATGAAAAATATCTTCTCTACCGATATGACAGTGGGCACATGGCGGGTGTGACCGGTCGGCAGAGGATGCTTACTCCTCCATGGCACCTAATCCTAGCTCTATTTTTAAAAGGTCCGTGTTTGCTATACTCCTGTTTTGCAATTTTCCTTTTGGACTTCTGATTTTGAACATTGTTCGTTATCACCACTTGTCATTTACTCCCTTTAGTTTTTATATTCGGCTTATCGTTAAAATTTCTTAAGTGTGTTCTTGAAAAAAATTCGAATGAATTATTTTAATTTACATACCTTATGTTTTATTTTTTTTCTATTTTTAAACTAGATTTTTAAATGGTTATCAAAATGTGACTTTGCATTTTTTGTTAATTTCAAACAAAAAGTTAATACTTACGATAATATGAAAATATTTTGATTTAGTCTTGAGCATAAAAATCCCACTTCCACAAAAGATTACCAAAACTGTTCCAGAAGCAAACATAAAAGAACACTGTGACTGTCTTATGTCAGTGAAAGACAATCCTTCAAATGTAATGTTGTTAAAAAGGACCTCCTTTATTATACGGTGGTTAAATATAGAATCATATTTAAACAGAAATCCTTCTATCAATAGGGCACTTCCAAAGATCTGAAAGATTCAAAGCAACTTTTACACATTAACTTTGATATACATTCTGTGACATATACAACAAACAATGAGAAATATTTTGACAATTGATTTTTTTTATGAAAATGGTTTAAAATATATGCGTTAATATATCAAACTAGATTAAATCTGCAGATACATGTAGTTTTATTCTGAAACAGAAACAGCCATGTCTAGCTCTATACTTACAATGCAAAGAATTGTAGCAATCAAAAGAATTAAATGATCCCAGTTCCTGACATAAAAAGAAAATTAGAAAATGTTAACACACATTCACCTTTCTTCATATACACGTGCCTGCATTTGATACATTTTCTTCTTACCATAACTATTTAAATTGTGACATACACAATCTAGCTAGCTATATTTTGTCAGTTAACCTCGAAAAATTAGCCAGCCTATCTAAAGCGTTTAATTAAACTTTAGTTCTGATTACAGATGCGGTTTTTCTTGAATAATATGATCTACGGTATACTAATTATTTATACTATACTTATACATGCACTAACCTTCTTTTGCAGTTTTCATTTACATAAATCTTAAAAATTACACAGTAAACGATATTTTAGAAATCTTTTACTATTTTCACGAACACTCAGACACGTAACATCGTATTTGAAAAGGGGAGGAACAGACTTATCCCCAAAAATCTTGACGAGCCAAAACAAGGCCAATTTCGCAAATCGTGCAAATCATTATCCGTTTGAAGGTGGGGGCGTGAGGGTTCAAATACCTATAACTTCAATTACGCTGTTAATTCCCTTATTTTCACTTCAATTTTTACATGCTCCAAAAAAAGTGGGGGGGGGGGGGGGGACTCCTTGAATATTCTTATTTTGTATACATGTATGTTAATTTACGAAAATTGTTTGCTGCGAGAAAAAGTGGGGAGGTGGGATGTCAGCCCCTCCCCCTTGTACCCCTCCCTGACGCTACGTGCCTGACACTCTATCGAATCCTTGAAAGTAACATCTACTAAAATGTTCTAGAAGTAAAAACTTTATTTGTTTATCGATTTAGCAAATTAATAAATAATGTTTAGGCAGAAACTCGGATCAAAATGATGTAGAAATGGTTTTAAATAATTGAAATGGCTACCATTACTTATGCCTACGGTCAGAGCCGGAGAAGGTTGAAGATTTGTAAAATACATAAAAACACTGACAGACAAGTAATATACACTTAAAAGACAGCTAAGATGACATATTTCATGACATTTCTTAAATGCAATCGTTTTGCATAGCTAGGAGAGACGTGTCTTAAAAGACTTCATAAAATATGACAAATTACATCCTTAAACACAAAATATATAGGACACTTTCATAAGCAAGTCCGGTCGATCAGCTGGTCTTCGCCATGCGAAATCCTGTGTCAAAGTTAGCACATGCAGGGTTTTTCTTTTTCTATTAGCTTTAATTAGTTAATTATCACCAAAAATAAGTACACAAAATCTGGAATTAAAACCGACATTAATTTGACTTTTGTAAAATAGCCATGACCTGGGCTTCCGCTTCACATATAGTAAATGGAGCTGATTCACGTTTAATGCTTTGTAAAAAGGTGTACAAGCACATCAAATAATCTTGCTGTCCATCAATGTATTAATGACAAAAAAGAATACTTATAAAACGTATGCTAGGATTAGACAAGTGAACAACAATTTCTTTAATTCACACATAAGCTTTGCTGTCACAGGTTGTTGGTGGGGGATAAGTTTGTCATTACAGGGATTTTAAAAATATTTAAAAAAAAATAATAGTGAAATTAACATTTAAAACATACATTCAATGTCTTCACATTTAATTTTTTTTTCTAAGATACTAATTGCAGTGGCGTAGTCACACTCATGAGAAGTGTTTCGATTACATTTATTTGAAAAATTGTGTCTTAAACTGTCACGAATAGCAATCGAAGAAAATATATCATATACACTGTATTTTAAAAAAATCACTATTTTAAAACAAATAAAACAGCATCCAGGGATGAGGTGTGGGTGTAAAGACCTTTCAACCAGGGCCACTCTCGCTTATGGCTTTCGTACTTAATCTCTAATGGAAAAATATAATGAAAAAAATGGAGGGAAAGAGTAGTAGAAAAGTATAGTTGTAGCAAAAAAAAACTTATCTCCTTTTGACTCACATTTTACAGTACGTGATGAGACGCTTGCCTATGTAACTTCGGTCAACAACATTATCATCAGGTATTTCATCTTTTTTAACATAAGTTGAATAAATAGATTTCAACTGTGAGGCGGCAAACACAATAACCATACCCTGAAAGACACAATCATTGACATTTTTTTTTATTGCTTTTGTAGAATATAAGAATTGATTTTTTTAATTTTATATATTTGTTGATTTAGATAAAAAATAACACTTGATGAAGATATGGATTAAAAATTAAAATCAATTTTAGCAAGGTTTGATGAGGTTCTTTTCGTATTAAGCAAATCATATTACCACCACTTCTTGTCTCTTTAAAACACATTGTCTTTGTGTTTTGAATTCAAATTTTTTTTGGACATATTCTAAACAATATACAAAGTCGTGTATAGTTTAATAAGTGGGTACCACTTGTTGATTTTTACAAATGTTAATATGATCGTTATTGTTGATCAGAATGACACAGAAGTAAGTAGTAAACAATGCAAAAAGTATATTTCATAGCTAGTTCACACCCCTGCGAATGCTATTGTCATTTGAATTTAGATCACGTGGTTTTATTTGACCCTTTCAGTTTCGCAGTAAAAATTGTGCCTCGTGTTACAGTCCTTTTCCTAGAATCTAGGTACATGTACTTATAATCAAATATAAAATCTAGACGTTTATTGATTTTAAACTTTATCTTTATTAATTGGTGGATAAAATGAGTTCTAGAAATGAGGTGACAATAGAAAATATAGTTTTTCTGCTGTTGTAACAATTAATATGCTTAGTAGCGATCCCCCTAAGGATTAATTTTTGATCCGCGCCTTACCTAGTAATAGCATCAATAGTGAAACTTGACTATCCTATTTTATGCAAAATATTACTTGAAAATGACTTGATATACTAAGTTTTTTTTACAAAACAGACACCCATTATTTTTTAAACAGCATGGTATTGCACATCAAAGGCATAAAACATGGCTATGATTTTTTCCAGCAGCCCAATGTTTTCATTTTTTTAACCACGTGTAGAGTAGTTGAACACGAACGATAACTCTTTTTTAAATAACCGCTAGATGATGAAATAAGACATATATCTTAATATATTTTCATGTTTTAACATAAATCAAAGTAGAGTTTGATATGAAAAAAAACGACCAGTACTTACGTATTTTGAGAATTTTATCCGAACACTTATACTTCCGCTCGAAATTTCACAGGAACTGAACAAATCTCGGGGAAGTCTCGTGAACTTTCATTCGAGCAATCTGTATTTCTTATACACGCATGCTGACTGAAATTTTTCATACTAATTATTAGACCATAATAAATCACCTAATTGTCTATGGACTTTTCTGTTTTTTCCCGATTACGACAAAGAGCACACGGCGGGTGTGATCGGTCAGCAGAGGACGCTCAATCCTCCTAGGCACCTGATCCTACCTCCAATGTAATGGAGGTCCGTGTTTGCACAAGGTTTATATTTTGGTCACCACAAACAAACCAAATCATCAACGTTTAGGTTTTTTTTCCTATTATGACATTTTCCCGGTTTTGACATTTACCTCGATTATGACATGCCCAATTGTGACAAGTAGCACACGGCGGGTGCGACCGGTCAGCAGAGGATGCTCACTCCTTCTAGGCACCTGATCCTACCTTTATCTTTTTGGAGGTCCGTGTTGCTCTGCTTTGAATTTGTATTTCGTTTTATGGATTTTTGAGATGGTTGACGGTTTGTTATTGTCCTTTTTTTCATACTTAGCAACGATAAAGATAACATTCCGAACACATTCGCAGGGGTGTTCAGATTAAGCAGACATTTAATTATCTCAACTATGCATTTGAGAGCAGTTTTCAACAAATCCTTGTACTCATATTACTCGATCGCGTAGATGGCTTGTAAGTTTAGAAACGTACGGATTTTAATCAATTTTCTTAAGAAATAGAGGGGAAACATACCTTGTGGATGTAATATTTAAAAAGAAACATTATCTAAAAAACATTTTTTTATTAAAAAGTATTTATACATTGTACCTTATATTTGTATTTTTCTCTTTTTTTAATATCTCTTGATATAAAAAAAATGATTCTTTGTTTCACTCACCCCGAAAATTATGGATATCGACGTTGTGACAAGAAACCCAGTTGTGTAAATTTGAAAATTTTCAGTTAACCTTTCCAGACATCCCTACAATGACAGACAATAAATTTCAAATATATCTTATTTTTTCCAAGCGGTGCCGTTATTGTATGTTTGATATGTACTGTTTTATGACAAATATCTTACTTACCGTTTGTGTTAAGTTGCAATTCCGTCCATCCATTTCGTGGTCAACATCCATATGATAATTTGTTGCATCATATAATGATTTTTGGCAGCAAGTAAAAGGATAATATCCAGAACTTATCGTGATAAAATCAGAAATATCATAACCAGATATTAATCCGCAACATTGAAGCTGGAAGCGAAACGAATATTGCTTTAAAGGATTGTTCATTGCATAACTAATGGCTTTTGAAACAAAACTTACCCACAACAAATTATTACACTAAAGAATCAGAAAATTTAACACTATAAGAGATGCATATAAAAGATACAAAACGTTGTCCTTACACACTTATTGATTTTGTCTTTATTATCTTTTTTTGTTTAATTTTTGGTAAGCATTACCGCCTAAGTACCTTGACTACATTTATTTCCTGATATAAACAAATTATATTAAGCTATTAAACATTTTTCAAAACCCTACTACAAAAGTTGTTATCATTTTGCAAATATCTCCAGGAAAAAAAACTTGTGCGTTTTCTTTACATTTGTATATGGGTTTCACTTGTTTTTCACTGATTGGCATGTTCGTAAAAAAATCGACTAAATAAGATAAAAAAGGAAAACTGGAATAAAGTATAAAGAGTTTCATACGATGGCATTATATCTACCCACAGAAGCATTACTCACCTCGCTAAATAGATACATCCAATAACGTTTCATTGTTTCAACAGAATTGTAGTTTCTTAATAAGTATGTCATCTGGATGCGAAGTTCGTCATTCATCTGTAAATAGGAATAGAATAAAATGAGAGTCCTGTGGGTCAAATCGCCTGAGCAACAATAGCCATACCTGATCAAAAAGGTTTTAAATCGTCTTTAGAGTATTAAATACAAAATATCTAGTACAACTTAATAGAGTATATCTTGTTATTAAAAAAATTCAAATTTTTCTTCCCATATTCTTTGATTAAACATTGAGCAGTTTTTTAAAATAAGATTTTGAAAGATTTTTTTCCATTCCAATGTGAAAATAAAACCCATCCTAGCCCAAGCGATCATGATATGAACAATTTGAATCTACCCTACCTCAGGATGCTTCTAAATGATTTTTGAGAAAAGACAGTAATAGATTGTTCTCTATTTTTTTTTCAATGCAAAAAATTTAAACCCCCAACCCCAATGAGGTCTCGCCCAACCCTGAAGTTTGTGATTTGAACAAATTTGAATTTACACTACTTGAGGAAGATTCCACACAAGTTTCAGTCTAATTTTTGAGAAAACTTATTGTCATCATACTCGTCCAGATATGTTCAATGTTGTTGGACTACTAATTCACAAAATGCATTTCTAAGCGATCTTTACTTTTATTTACTTCAAAAGCCGATTAGGATTTGTTTCAAGGTCTTTACAAACTTTTATCAGTTACCGCTGATCCGCCTTAAACGCTGACGTCGTCATTTTAATACAAGTTAACAATTCAACTTGTTACAAAATGCACTATGAAATTTTTAAAAGTTTTTTTATAGCCAAAAAATTGAATTATTAACAAATATAAATGTATTTTTTATTTGAAGTTTTTCATTCAATAAGTTTCTTTCCTCGAATCTTTCATTTCATTATGTTGATTTCAACTTTTCGGTTTTGACATTGCGCCGTATGTCGAATTTATGATCTAACATTCTTTTATTTCACTTATTTAATCTCAAACAATAATTTATTTCAAAACATAATTTGAATGCATATAACTTAAACCCTTTGTGGCACAAGTTTTCTTTATCTTTCTGTGTCTTCGATTAACTGAATAACGCCACTGGTCTACGCTATTTTGGGACAACCCTCGTATTCCTATGTAAATATTCGCCCCCCCCCCCTCGTTGTGGCCTAACTCTATTCCCGGGGAACATGATTTAAAGAAAATTGAATTTACACTATCTGAGGATTCCTCCACAAAGTTTCACGTTTTCTGACCAAATTAATTTTTGAAAAGACTTTGAAAACACCAACACATACATTTTCAAGAAATCAATATTTCCCCCTTCAAAGATAAAAATATGGAAAATTTACAATGACGACGACTACGCCAAGGACAGAAAACGGACAAATTTTAATCAGAAAATTCTACTTGCTAAAATATGACATCAACCTATAGATAAAAAAGCATCCGATTTCTAGTACGTAAATCTATATTTTTTTGCGTGTTCAAAAATTGCAATAATGAAGTTTATACGTAAAATATTTTTTATCTGTGCAAGTCATTTTGCGATTCAAATGATCAAAAGGTAACCATGCAAAAACATTTCATTTACCTAAAAATTTGCATTTAATGCGATGTGAAAGTTGCAACCCCCACCCCTTCTGAAATTTAGATAATTGCAACAAAACATAATAAATAATTTATCGAAAAGGTAAAAGAGATATAAGGTTTGAGTTTATGTAATGTCCATGTAATGTCCATTTAATGTCCATGTTTTTTGTTGTAACTATTCTGCATAGTCTAAAAATATACATGATAAACTAATTAATTTTTGACACAACCAAGTTATATATATATAACACTGTGCCGGATAATTATGCCAGTGCCAAGGTGGCATTTTTGCACCCGCTTAAGATGCAGTTTCGGAAAAATCCATATATACCAAATGATAGACTATTGTCTAGAGAGTATATAACCACTTTTGTTTTTAGTGTGTTTCACCTGACAGGTGAGATATTTACCTTTAAAAATTGATATCCTATAGGAAAATGATAATTCCCATAGGAGAAACGATTCTCCTACAGGAAATATTGACAATCCTATAGGATTTTCTAAAAATCCTATAGGAATTATATTTCCTATATGAGAAAGCTATTTCCTGTAGGAATTTGACTCAGACAGGTAGTTTTCCTATAGGATATCAAATTTTCCTATCGGATTTTATAAAATCCTATCGGAATTGAAATTCCTATAGGAAGTTCTTGTATTTCGATAGGAAATTTCTAATTTCCTATAGGAATACTATTTTTCCTATGGGAAAAATTAATTTCCTGTAGGAATTTATTTTTGAAACGTAAATATCTCACCTGACAGGTGAGATACAATAAAAACAAAGGTGGTTGTAAACTCTTTAAGCAATGGTCTATCATGTGGCATATTTGAATTTTTTGATACATGCAGCTTAGACGGGTGCAAAAATGCCACCTTGGCACTGGCATAATTATCCGGCACAGTGTTATATATATATATATATATATATATATATATATATATATATATATATTATGGTCATGGGTTGATATCTTACAAGCTAGGTTGATTGAGTTTTGCCAAAAGATAAAGCTCATGTTAACAAGTGAATAATGAGGAAAATTTTCATTAAACGCAACAATTGATGTCAAAGACGAGCAACTTTTTAATTACGAGAGTCAATCAAAAAATACGAACACTTTTGCCATAGCTATGTTATCTAACGTCATATTATAACTAAATTTAATAGACATAATTTAGCAACTGTTTCAAACAATTTGAAATAAAAAGAGTTCATATATTCCTTCATTTCTAAGAATTATTTAGAATCTTATTCTGCAAAAATGAGGTCACGGCGCAAGGTCAAACTTTGTATTCCGTAAACAATAAACCATATTATGTTGAAAGTAATATCTCCATAAATTGGGCTTACAACCAACTAAAATGGAAACCTAAAATTAAAAAATTGATATGTTAGTCTATGTACCAAATGATGACGGGATATATTGATTTGTTAAACAGATATCAGTAACTAAAGACATATAGTCCTCTTTAAAATTTACTAAAAACATTGACGTCGCCGGATGCCACGGCGCAACGAAAAGTATAAACAGTAATGCTCTAACTCGGGAAAAAGCCGATAAAAACTGTGAAGAAAAAATAAGTCAAAAATTATTTTTACATTTGTGTTTAACTCTAACACATTTTGTGGGGGTTGTGGTAAATGTATTTTGAACATCAATCAGTACGAAAGAGAGTAGAATATCTGTAAATATTTGATCACAAAATAAACAACGTCATTTGACATTCAGGGATTGTCTAACTGTAAACGAAGAAACATACGGTAAAAAATAAGAAAACTTCGAGGAACAAACTTATGATTTTCGAACAATTGTGAACAAATTAGATGTCAAGTGATATAGTGCCGATTTAAATTGTATGGTAAAAAGCACAAAAGCCTCAGGGTGATATAAAGATTGGATATTTCTATTAACTGTGCTTACGTTATCTTGACGTTATGTTTTCAACGTTATCCTGCGCCGTGGTGACAAAACATGTTGATTTTAAAATCGGGTAATAAAAATACCTTTTCATCAAATGGAATGAAACTTCGTATATCAATAAAATAAGTATTATTGCATAAATTAATCTGTTAGTTTTGACTTTAATGAAAAATATATGGTAGACAGCCACATTGTCTTCGTATTTTTTGATTGACCCTCGTATGTTTATTAATAAATGAAAGTATTTATACCAACATCAAGCAATATGATACCTCCGTAATAAAAAAAACGAACAACACAAACTTCCTTTAAATTGTAAATGATTGTGATTTATTTTATCTTACGCGATTTGATGACTGACATTCAAAGTTTGGGTAAGTATAAGGATAAGTTATATCTTGATGAAGCCCGGAACATTTTACATGCCCTTTAGTATAGAAATCTTTTTCAAAATGAACTGAAGTATGTTCTTCGTGTATTCTTATTTTTGAAAAGAGATATATTCTTATTTAATCTGTTATTTACCAATAAAAGGAGTTGAAACCTTGCTACCAACATTACCTGCAGAACGAGTTGAATGCATAAACTTAAGACAATGATCTTCAACAACATTAGAATGCTGTTCAGTGCCAAAAACTGAAATATAAACATAAAAGTATTAAGCAGAAATGTAATAGTGATATTTTTGTTAAATTTATGAAGCAAAAACTTTTTTTATTATTGTAAAATGATAATTGTAAAGGATTGTTTTAACATTTTCTCTTTTATTCATTGATTTACAAATGTATAGAGATGTGGTTATTTGTTTAAATAAGATTTAACGTGACGCAATCTGATATAAAAATTTGTGTACGCTTTTAAATAATACATGTAGTTTTGTTTAGTATTTGTTTAATGATATGTATTGTAATAGTTTTCCCGGTCAATTAAAGGGCATTTCAAAACGAAAAAGCTAAACAAAATTTGTTTACAAACTTTATATTGAAAAGGTGGCGCGTTTTTTCGACCCTCATTAAGATTTGCCTCTGACGTCAAGACGAGTATAAAGGTATAACGACTTTAAAATTCGCTACATATAATGAAAATACGATTTTACAACTGTTTTTGGCAAATCAAAAATAAACATCTGAGAATTTGTTTTATTTATTGTTCTGAAGTTTGTTTTGTTTACAATCGATGAATAATATGCGGGTTAAATAAACCCAGTCAATTGAAGAAGGAAACCAAACGATTCCCTTTTCCTTAACACGCCCAGGATTCATATGCGTTTTTTTATGTTACAATACAGAATATATTTATTGTGATTTTGATAGTTCTATTTTTGAAAGTAGACCAATTCTGCTGCTGCAAATAGGAAAAAAGTATATAAATTTCTAAGATAAATGGTTTATATAGATTTATTTACATTGTAATAGCCATAAAATCAAACTAAGCAGCTTTTAAATAGCAACAAAATTGATCGTTTCAAAAATCTTCAAAATTGATTTTGCTTTGTTGTCTATAAATATTTTTTAAAAAGAGTATTCTTTAAAATGATTTACTGACGGGATGTTGGAGTTATCGAAAAATTTTCTGCTAAACTTAGGGGAAAAAAAACACTACCATTACGCTTTTGGTCTTGTTTTCTGGAAGTTTTGCGTCAGCAATCATAGCTGAAATATTTGCAAATAATTCCAAAGTCCCAAGAACAATCATAAGATTCCCGAGTCCATTTATAATATCCGTGAAATTTAGTCCACAAAAGTAAAGTCGAATGTAAATGTGATATACATATTCTCCAGTCATTTGGTCATCATTAAGCAACACAGAGCCCAGTGTAATAAAAACAATGGCAGTAATCTGAAAATAATAATACATAGTCATGACTATGACATGTTCGAAGAAGCATACCAGATTTGTAACTTTCAAAGATCTAATTTAAAATGAAGTCATGCTAAGACACAATCTATCAATGATCTAGAATTTCAAATTTATCCACTGCAGATTAAAATTTTTTTTTTTTTGCAAATATATAATGGAAATTTATGCACAAGTATAACTTACGCTTGACAGAATTCTCCAAATGTTTGTCAAAAGAGCTTTTTGGGACCTAAGCAATAAAGAATAATACCCAAAATTATCTGCCGCTGTACTTAAATTAAAAAGATGTTTATTCTTCTTAAGGACATGCATTTCGATATTTAAAATTAAAGATGAGATAAGGACTTTATAAATATTATAATTATATTTTTATTTTAACAATTATTAGAATTTATATGTTTTTCTTCGTTTCCATTTAAAATGAATAAATCGTTGGCAACGATTAACGATATCTTTAAAAGAATGATTTAAATCGATTATGTTCACCTAGATATCTTAAAATATGTATTTACCTTTGCCACCAGAACTGTATCTTTAATATAAAGGTTTTAGCGAGAGCAAACGGAAGTTTCTTGTCTCCAGACAATTGGTTGTAGACTATGTCACAAATAGATAGTTGTATAATCTGGAAAATTTGAATTAACATTTTAACTCAAAATGCTTTGGTTTTTTTCTGATAATTGATTATTTTTAGAAAATATTTTATTTCATTTTTATTAACTCTTAATTATGTGTTTACAGATGTAATTGATATTTTAAAGAAATTGGATATATCAATATATGTTTATAGACATTAATTACCTCAAGAAAAAATAGAAGTCCAGCCAGACTTAGATAAGATGAACAGTATGTTGTCATAGTGTCCGAAAATTTTTCCCAACATACGTGTGTCTTTTAAATAGAAACGTTTACCATGAATATAATATAGTAATATCTAATGCGTTAAAAACTTTAAAAATTTAGCACAATTTTATTTGGTTTAATTAACAAACTTACCGAACTATAACTAGTACAATGGACGTCACCTGCATTGCTTGTGATACCACAACATCCCAGCTTTTATTGAAAAAAAAAGATTTTTTTCATTATGTTACTTTTTGAATATCGACTAATTACTGAGTATAGAAAATTTAAGTTTGTATTTAGTTTAAAGTTTCAACTGTAGAGGCATATAATAGATAACTTTTGATATTAGTAACACTGATAAATATATATGGAGATCCGGAAATAAAACCCTTACCGATTGAAACATTTGAAACCAATCTGCTCTGATGTTCTTCACATCAGTATGATCGTTCCTGTAATTATTATATTGATTAAGACCCACGAATGACATATATATTCCTTGGAAGTCCGTTGCTAGGGAAGAAGACTTCATCTACCAAACAAAACACCTAACATTTTATATGATAATAATGCTTTTTTTTTTTAAATTTTTAACTGATCCTAGGAAATAAAGCATTTCCAACAATATCATTTTCAGGACTTACATTTGTGAGAAGTACAGCAAAAAGGGAGACGTAAACTACATCAATTACCATGAACAACAACAGGAAAACCATGTACTGTAAATAAAAACAAACATATCAGACTTGCCTTTTCTCAAAAGCAAAGATGACTGTTTCTGAATCAACAAAAAAACAAGGCAATTTTAAAAGAATAATTTGCTAGTTGCGAAAATAGAAACTGTTATACACACACACGCTAACAGAGTTTAGCTATTGGGATATTTGAATAACAATCTTTATATTAAACGGATGAAATCCATGATTTTCCTACCAAAACAATACAAATCTTCTTTTTACGAAATATTCCAACTAATCCGAGGATCCCAGCAATGACATAAACTGGGAACAAAGATATCGACGCCACCACCAGTCCATTGACAGTAGATCCAAGTCTAAGGTTTCCAATCCACAGCCTATTAAGGATTCTGATCAAGCTGTCATTAATTACGTCAGCGTGGAGTTTCCAAACCAGACCCATCACAAAGTACCCCACAGATACGCACTTCCAAACACAAACATACAAATATCGTAAAAATAATTATAATTTTTGCATTAATGTTTACATTTGACAAGTTTAAAGTGTAATCATCTTGGCAGTCTGAAACTTGTTTTAAAAAAAAATTATCATTAATTTTCTCCCGTAATATTGACAAATACTACTAATGACAAATGTATGAAGCCGCATGGTACAGGACGTCCATATAAATACGAAAGGATGACTGCACTTAGCGCCGGGTTTTGGGCCCTTTTCGGTCGCTTCTGTTGCGTTTATTTCTTAACCTAATATCACTTTTGTTAATTTTTTAAAGAGTCTAGTCTATTTCCAACATGAATTAAGATTTTAGACTGTGATACAATAAGCTCATTCTATGTTTTTCTCCTTACAACTTTCGAAAAAAGGAGAATTTTTGCTTGTCTGCCCTTGACCAAACATTAGATCGATATTAATATGCATGAGAGGTGGAGCTGACATTATCAGAATGGTATTAAAATTAGACTGGCATGAATAACAATGCTATGTATAAAGTTTATGTGATCACTCTTTCATCATAACCCTATATATTCCATATGGTACAAGTATATTATTTACTATGGTTTCAACAATTTGACCACGCCCAGGAAAGTACAGAAGTCTTTAAATCAATGCTTGACAACTTAACGTGTTCGAAAACATTGTCCTAGTTAGCACATAACACGCTACCTTATACGTCACGTGATAGAATTTTGTATTCACAAAGTTACCTGAGGTGAGAAATCACGTGTGAATTATAATATTCAACATGCATCAACCCTTGGTTACAACAGGGAAAGCGAAAGTAAGAAGAAACAGTTTTTTTCTCATTTTAACCATGAGCGCATGTTTGTCTATTAATCTCCTTTTGACATAACTTTGATAATGCAAATATACAACTACAGTTAAACGGAGAACAATAGACAAACATGCGCTGACTATGTACGAAGTCAGTATAAAAGTGGGCGTCCTCATTATCGTATGGAGATTCAAGAAATCGTGATGACCCCCGCCAATGAAAACAAATTCGTACTTGGTAACAACATACTTTTATGTAACGCAATTACGTAAAGTTGCAGTTTAGATGTGGACCATTTCTGCAATTGAAAGAAAAATTCTTTTTTTTTAAAGTTTATTTTCTCGCAAATATCGCATGTCCTTAAGTGCAGTCATCCTTTAAAGGCCTTTTTTCAGTTTCTTGATTATGGCAATAACATAAATAGCTTATAGAATGCATAATCCAAAATAATTCAATAAATGATTTTATATTAACTGAAAAATATATCAAATGAGTCTTACCCTGCATAAAATCAGGCATAGTATCAAAACATTAACTGGTAAAGAGTACAAACTCTCTTTCAAAGACCCTGGTGCATGTGCAAAAACATCCAAGAAACGTATTCTAAAAAGCATGGAAAATGCTTTATAAATGTTATGTACTTTCCAAATTCAAATTGCATTTATAAAATAGATCATAAAGGTACTTACCCTATGTGTTTCTTTCTCATTTTGGACATCAAACCAGTACAACATTAACTGATACCGAATAAGAAAAATTAAAGAAAATAAGCAATAAATTATTAACATGAAAGACACATACAATGTTTCATAAAAGTGTGATTTAGTGCTTTACAATTGTTTGCATGCCTTGATTTATAACACATTTGCATTGTTTATCTATTTATTTAATTTAATTTTTATTATAAACTGGCAATTTATAAAAGTCATACAAGTTCAAATCGAAAGATTTCCTTTGCAGTGGGTTAAATAGCACAATAAACATTGGCAGCAAGACCGACCAGCATTCAGTATGTAGGTCTTAAACATGAGATTGTAAAATGACATTTGCTGTTACAGATTGATAATAATTTCGCTAATTAATAAATTTATATATTTCAAGAATATTTTAAGGCTTGGTATACTTGACGCCTTGTTACAAAAAAATAAAGCAATTGTGTTCGATTGAAAGCATAGTGACGATTTTCTCTCTGATCTATCAAGGAAAGGCAATGTATTACACATTATTTATCTTTTCTGTCAGTGCTAGAAATACTTCAATTTGTTACAATATGTTTATAAAAAATACTTGTTTAATAACACAGTCGTCTGTTTGACCATTCAGAAAATGACATCAATCAAAAATATCGTAAAATTCACCATTAGTTTTTGTTTAGGCCAATATCAGCGTTATCAGTCAATCCTTAATTGCATAAAACAAAGAAGTCAAAGTCATCATATAGAATAATTTGTAGAAACACTAGATTTAATTTTTAAATATCTATATTTTCGGCTTAGAACAAGGTAGACGTAACAAAATATCATAAAGAGTCTACTTTTAGAATTTTAATTTAAATGTACCTCCATGATGAATACAAAACCGCCAGAAATGTAATTAACTTCCTGATTGAATTATTTAAACCCCCTCTATCTATGACGACACGATATAATGTTATCATGTTAGCAATTTAATTAATTTGGTAAATTAATTGTTAAAGCATTGTGAAAATAAACGATATCAATTTGTTATCCGATTGATTGATTCACAGACAATTTAACAAATTAAGATGTATAATCTGGAAATTTTATCCTTATTATTTAAACACGGCTAGCGTCTTCTTTGTGTCACTGTTTCATTTTTGGAACAATTCCTCTACTGACATAAAGTCCACGAGTTAAGAGATCTGGAAGGTCTCGGCCATTCTTTGAGTATTCCCATCTCCATCAAATGAAGATCTGGGGTTTTTTATTCTCTTTTCTTAAAACAAGCATCATATTAAAGAAACATGTACATCATAAATTCAAAGCAAAATATTCTAATCACAAATAACATCCTAAGCTAGCAAACAAATTATCATTCAATCTGAATTTCTTGGCAATTTCAGATAATTATTTTGTAAACTAAGATAATACTTTTTTCTGTATAAGGTTTTTTACCAACATATTCTCATCATCAAGTCTACTTTTCATTTCGAATTTGTAAATAGTTAAACATATAAAGGATATCAAATTGTTTAACATAATTGTATGAGTATTGATATCATTATAAAAACCCAGGACTATAATTTTCTGAGTTATTTTGAGATGCAAAAAAAATTCCTACCCGTTGCCAAATGAAGATCTGTTTTGAAATTTTGACCTTAAATGTATGGATATTTTCTTTTGAAAATGATATACCGGTAGTTATGGCTATAAATCATATTCATAATTTAAAAGGGTTATTTGTTGAACATCCGGCTAATTCTTAATTGATAACGACGTACGGATGTTTCACGGATTGAAAAGTCAACGCAATATGATTACAGGTGTACTCAATAATTAATGCAAATAAATTAAATTAAATAAATTAAAAATTAATTAATAATTATAAAGAGCATATAAATCAAATGACACCGTTCAAGGTATTAGTTTTGTCATTTGAGTAACGAACAGTGTTAGGTTGGGTAAAAAAAATATTCATTTAAGTGACAAACAGTTCCCGGGTGGGTTAGAAAAATAAAAATACACAAAGAATCGACGAAACGAAACGAATGCTTTGTATATCTATACATGTAAGTTGAGTTTAAAGCACACTTTTATAAAGTCAACGCAATATGGTTTCAGGTATACTCAAACATTAACGCGAACGCTTTCATCAACAAATATAAAAAGCATATAAATCAAATGACACCGTTCAAGTTATTAGTTTTGTCATTTGAGTAATGAACAGTGTTAGGTTGGGTAAAAAATATTCATTTAAGTGACAAACAGTCCCTGGGAGGGTAAGAAAAAATAAAAATACATAAAGAATCGATCGCGACGAAACATAGTGCGTTGTGTATTTATACATGTAAGTTGAGTTTAAAGCACACTTGTACACATAAAACTGTTTACACGTATGGATATTCAGTCTTCAGAGCATATGTATAGCAATAAAGATTTGTCATTCATTTAAAAATAAAAAAAAATTGACCAAAAGTCTACCAAAGCATGGATGGTCTTTTCATTGGGACAGACAATGACTAATGTAACAATTATCCGATAAAATAACACTTGCAATGATTTATAAACAACAGAAACTCAAGCTGTTAGATTATGAGTAAATTATCTTTTAACTGAACAAATCAAAAGAAATTATGCAGGATAAAAATAAAATCGGATAACTAGATCTTACCACAATGTTATCTGTATAACTGCAAACATCCAACAAGGTGTAGTAGCAGCTCAAACGACACTGGTTTGAATAACAAGACGTCGTTTAAAATCTTGCGATTTAAAACAAGATATGCATCTTTGTAATTTAAAGACAATAGCATTATCGTACCAGGTAGTGTAAATGCAGGTATAGAAAATTATTCCTGCCGTGTTAATGGATTATTATGTTTGAACTAGCTTGTTTCAAACTTTCATGTCTTAAAAAAAATATATATATATATATATATATATAATATGATAAGCACAAACATTGCAATAACTCTCAAATTGACATATACCTGCCCGTAGTGAATGATATAGATATATATAAAGCACAAGGAAATTCACTTTGTTGGAGCTCCACCTCCGTCCCGACCATTCACTACGCGCAGGTATATGTCAATTTGAGAGTTATTGCAATGTTTGTGCTTATCATATATGTATATCTATGCAATGTGTATCGTTTCGATGCTCTCAAATTGTCGTTTAACTGTATTCCACCTGTATCTCAAACGACTGTGTTGTGCGCGGCCAGCGCGCTAGGTTCCGTTCGTCATCGAAAGCAAGATTTTTGTCTTGCCTAGATGGCCGAGTGGTTAGCGCGGTGGCCGCTCACTGCTAGGAGAATGGGTTCCGGAGGTCGTGAGTTCAAGCCTCGGTCGGGGCGGAGGTGGAGCTCCAACAAAGTGAATTTCCTTGTGCTTTATATATATATATATATCCCTTGTCTATGAATTAGTGTATTTCAATTAATTTATTGCTTCTTTTTTTCATTGTATTGTTTTACATCTCAACTTATCCTCCTTTACTTTATTTTAAAAATACCTGGTTTTGTAAAAATTATTAAACGTCTTTAAAATACTGACAAACATCTTAATTGATAAAGTAAAGCTAACATTTTTTTCTATAAAGGAGAAAAAAAATAAGTTTATGCAATTGCCAAACATATTTTAATCAAATTAATATAAAATAATAAATAAGAAATGATATAAAAAGCGCTGTAAAGGTACATGTTCTCTTTGTCTTCAATTATCTACGGAAGCGTATCTGGGCCTACACTTTTTGTGTTTAAACTTACACATTGTGATATTTTTATCGTCTTATTAACATACAAAACTAAAATGAAAACTATGTCGTTTTATTTATTCAAATTATTCTGCATTGCACTGAGATAAGTTTACACAATTCAAATCACCTTACTGTTATAATAATTGATCAGTTTTCTTGCCACCTGCTGTATCGATTTAACAAAATATATGGTTATGAATAATAACTTTAGAATGAGTTTTAGTCATATCGTGAGAAAAATGTTGATATAGAACTATGAAAATGTATACATTACCGGTATATCGACATAAATATGTGTTAGTTTCTTGGGAACATGTTTCGCAAATACTGTTATCGAACTAATTTCGCGGGGGTGGGAGTTCTGATAATGGTAAATCACCCGCTCTGAATCTATCTCTAAGACACTCATGCTGACTGACATTGGTTGAATCATTGGAATTCGTGTGCTCAATTTTTATCTTTTCATTCATAAATTGAAATTCACAACGAATATAAGTAATAGTATTGATATATTTATTATGCAATTCATTGCACGAAATGTTTTACTAATTAACCTACAAATATTGGATCAACGAAATTCAACTTACAATAAAGGAGTGTAAACTGTAACAAGTATTCATTTTAAAGGAACGATAGTCATGTGATATCATTGGTCAGCTTTGTTAATGTAAATGTGAACGCATTACGGTACATGCAATAAATATGACAGATATATCGCACCGTTTTGTTGATTTCCGAATTAACAAGGCGTGAATAAACTTTACTTTTAGTAGGGCAATTGTACTTCCTATTAATATTCTTACGCAAAGAAAAACATTTTTTTACTCTCAAGGCAAACGCATTGGAATAATGCTTTTAGAAATCTACAAGTAAAAGATTTACATTAAGCAGTCATTGCATAGTAAATGAAGTAGTACAAGGCGTAATGCATGCGCAAATAGTAACATTTCCCGGATGCCTCATATGACACAACTTTGATCGACCGAAGCCGATCACAAAAGTCAGGTTTCTCTTTATTTGTCAAGCAATTAACAAAATATCTGCATTTGTATTCGTAGTTAGGGGCGGTAGATATGAGCAGTCCTACATATGTACACCAAACGTATGATCATGATTCAGTAATCATGTTGTTACAACAGTCTTCCATGGATGAGGCTCGTCTCACCCATCTGTCTTCAAATTGATATTACACAATCTTGAAGCAATTTTTTTGGATGATAACACACCTCGCATCCACAATGTAAAGGTAAAGGTAAGCGTTTATAGCCTTGCTCGCAAAATACATCGCCTCGCACGACTTTTACATATTACCCCCTGGCGAGACCCGTACAATCCATATCATCCTTAACTCCCTGTGGAGCATACAATCAGAGCTGCCAAATTACGGCACTGTGTGCAGGTACACAATTAACCCCTGGGTGGAGAGAGTGAACTAATAGAGTAAAGTAACTTGCCCAAGATTCCAATGTAACCGCGATAGCTACAGACCAGACTCGAACCCGGGGCTACGGTGTCCAAATCGGTCGACGCTAATTTATCTACGATATCAACTACTATTATGCATGAACCAACTGTTTGAGCGTTGTATTTTCTTATTATTAAGATTTGATGCGAGTCTTTGCCTATGGTGAGAAGACTCGCATCAATTCATAATAATGAGAAAATGCAACGCTCATGCGATCAGTTCAAGCATAATATTCTTTAAAGGCAAATGCACATATTTTTATAATTTGTTCGACGCTTTGGTAAATTAAATATTCTTTTTGGGAAGGGGAACATTATGGTGCACATAAGTAAAGGGATTGCGTACTTTGAATGTTCTAACATATTCTTAAAACGCATATCACATGTTCAATTGACAGTAACCCAAACATATAAAATCATAACGAATTGCTTAATATATAAAGATCATTCAGCAGTCATCTCACTACGATATACAATACTTATATGAATTGCAATTATTAATTATATGAAGTAATTACTGGGTTTTTTTTGGATTAATATCAAACTGTCTATAGTTAAATAAAGTGATGTGATGTATATGTATACCATCAGAACTCCCGCGCCCGCAAATTTTATTTAATAGCAATATATTTGCAATATGTTCCCCAGAAATGAAAGCATAATGATATCGGCAGGACTATAAAGCATTTATTTTATTGTTCCTGGTCCAAATTTCTATTGTTCCAAAAAAGGGAAGAAGAAGGTCCACTTGAATCGACTAAAATAGATTTTATTAGTTTGAGGGATTTTGAAACCTAAGAAAACTAATTGAAACCCATTACAATGTTCAGAGAACAATTTTTATGCAATAGATTATTAATTTTGAAATATACTACAATTCTGACAACTTCCAAAGTAAGAATTAATAAAAAAAAAATAATGCCATTTGAATAGTGTGAATTGTCAGTAAATGATGTAAACTTCTTCCTGGTTTTAAGAAACGAAAAAAAACTGGTTGGCATTGATATGATTATGTTCGATATGCATCTAAAGAATTTAAAAGGACTAGAAAGCCTGCTGTTGTTTAAATATTATGTCACAGTGGGTTTTTTATAATACCAGTCGATGAAAAACATCTTTTAAAAAACTTGATTTTGGGAAGGGGGATATTATAATACGCGTAAGTACAGGGATTCGCGTACTTTGAATGCTCTAACATATTCTTAAAACGCATATCACATGTTCAATTTATAGTAACTTTAATTTATAAGATCATAACGAATTGCTTATTATATAAAGGTCATTCAGCAGTCATCTCACAAGGATATAAAATACTAATATGAATTTCAATAAATATAAAGTAATTACTGTTCTTTGTTTTGATTTATATCAAACTGTCTATAGTTAGATAAAGTGAGGTGACGTATATGTATACCATCAGAACTCCCGCTCCTGCAATTTCATTTAATAGCAATATTTTCGCAATATGTTCCCTAGAAATAAAACCATAATGATATCGACATGACTATAAAGCATTTATTTGATTGTTCATTATCCAAATTTCTATCTCAATATCATGAAAAAACACATTCTAAATCAACATTTCAAACTGCATATTTTTGAAGTCGATAGACATATAGCAATAAAAATAAAGTGAATTAAATATCATAATGCTCGTTTTTGGCTTCTCCGCTTCTATATCATAAAAGACATTTCTTGGGGATGTGGAGCTTTATGATATTTAGTTATTTAGATCCTCGAGATCTTATTCCCAACATGCCCACACCTGGCGGGTGCCCTAGCCAAGGTGTTGCTCTGGAATGTCTCTTTCTCAACCTGGGGAGTAGCCTATGTCCCAGTCTGTATAAAAAGAGGAGGCAGAAAGACAGCTTCCAGATGACTACTGGAGAGCTGTGTTTCCCGCACCTCCTTTTATACGCACGAACACTGTACCTCAAATCCCCTCACCTTATAAGTTCATAAGCTCAAGTTCATTCTGATGTTTTGACTCACCGAGGTCAGTGTTTGCATCTGACCCGGCTTCGACAGGCTCATCACTGTTCTTAATTGCTTATTTTTCCATGAACATAAGTAAACATACGCTATCTGTATAACGCATGTACTTTAACCAATTTCTATAGAATTTCCGTTATGATAAATTATTAAAAACATTTAATATAATTTTAATTTTTATTCGGATCTTCGCTGTGATTCAGGTGGCTCGTACATATACATCTACAACGAGAAAAGAGAATTAAAATATTGCAAAAACATATATTTATAAAATCGTAACACACACAAAAAAAATAATAATGGATTACAACACACAATAAAATACTTTTATCATAAGGAACACACGGTTGTAATATATTAACAACATTTTCGATTAGGCATTTTATCTGGGTAGAGTCGACAAGTTCTTTAGACTAGTGTTTCACAGTAATACATGATAAATCAAGATCGATATTAATCATTTGATCACATATAATTTTCATTAACACTATTGTCTTAACCCAATTATTACTCAAGGTTCACAAAATCAAAATCCAACACTTGTACATCACATTCGTAAAAAAGAGCACATCGTCAAAAATAAATGGTGTTTGTAAAAATTTATAAATTCATTGCCTCACAATATAATTGTTAATCATTAAGTAACCAATTAGCAAAATACAATCAATATTACCGAAAAATTATACATGAATCTCAGTATGACCGTCAGCAGTAACCAGAATACATTTTTTTTATCACAATTGTAAGCTGTGAAAACAAGAGAATAGAGACAAAAAAATATGCTTTTAATTATAATTTTACAAAGAATTCTGTGTACCAACAGTTCCATGTTATTTGTATACAATTATGTTATATTTAACTTTAGCATGTTATTAACCCTTGATTAATATTATTAATATTAATAACTAATTCAGGATAAGATATCGAAAACCAAAGCACATGTGTGTTTCACCGATTGAAAAAAAATGAAAAAAAAATTCAAAACAAAACCTGCTAGAATAAGAAAAAAAAATCATTGTTATAAAATTTTTTTTTAAAAATTAATGAAATTTGAAGTATGTTGTTACTTTTTAATTGGATTAATTAGTGACTGTAATAGTTTCCAATAAATGTGACCGAAATATTAAATGGTAAGCCAAATATTATAATATAAATCATTTCAACCAATTCATAGAACACGTTGCAATGCATATGTGTTTGAAAAGAGGTTCATGTTGCATAGACGCTTATGTCCATTGAGATGGTAATCAGAATTGTTAAAGTCAACACAAAGTATATACAATATGATTCCTTTTATTATCTGTTTTAATCTATTATATTTGGTTATCAGTGATGCTTATTAACCCATGTATCTGTAAAGACGCTGATGCTAGCTTGCTCGTAAAACCAATCTTGCCAATTAACCATTAGTGTCAAACGAACTGAGCCAAGAACTATGATATTATCATTAACAGCCGGTGGTTGCACGTGCCTATGTGATATACACAGGGAGGAAGAATAACAAACAACACACACTTTTCTGTTAGTAATCTCTTCGTTAGTACTAATTATATATAAACCTTAGGTAAACATCTCATTTCTTTAAAAATCAATGTTATTTATAATTATTAATGTATCTCGTGCCTTATTGCATGTTTTTAATTGCATTTGTTCACACATTATTTTCCCTATATATTTCATGTTAATAATTACATACATTTATAACTCTTATAATCTGCCCTGAAACATTACACCATAAATGAGTCGATGCTCATATTGCATTACAAAAGGTATGACTCTCGCAGAAATTAGGGAGACAAAAATTTGAAAAAGTGCCCAGAATACCTATTATGAAGATAAAGATGAATACGATAAGAGATCGGGCCCTGACAGAAGAAAATTGAAAATATGAATATGTAAATTAAGAGTGTATGTACGATTAGAACACGGGCCTGGATAGAAGAAATAATGGATATGAAAGGTAATAAACGAGCACATATCAAATTAAATCAACCATTACGATATCCCTTTCTTATGCATTTGATCATATTCATTTCTTACGACATTTATTCATATTTGTGTTCGATTTTACCTTATTGATTTTGACACCTCGTTTCTGTTTTTAATTAGCATCTGACAATTTTATTTCATTATTATTTTATTTTGGAATCACCATCCTTATTATCATAATTATCAATTTTATTTCAGTATACACTGTTTTTTTTTCTTTCACTGTCGAATTATATAACGTTTATATCATTTATTTTATTTCCCACTCTCATATAATGAATCTGAAATCTGAATCTGAAATCATATAATCGTTATACTTTTTTCAATATCGTTTTCTTTTTCTTCGCTTTACTGAAGAATGATATAATTGTTTTAAAAACTGTGATACCTTATTTGACGGTTCCCAAGTGGGTTTTGATCCATCCGCCCATTTAACTAAATAATGTCGTTTATTATTCATGTATTTCGATTTCAACAACTTTTCAACTTCATGCCACTGTCCAATTGGCTTTTTATTATCTTTATATTGATTAGCTCTGTCCTTCGCATTATTTTGACCATTTTGTTTATTTACATCATCTCGATTTACATCATTTTGATTATTGTTCTGTACCTCACCATTGTTATCATTAACAGGTGGTGGTCGGAAATCTCGCGGATCCTTATATAACTTTAAGCGATTCGCATGAACCGACGATTTTAACTCAATGTGATTATCACATCGGCGTAACCTAAAGGAATGATTGGGGTTAACCTTAATTATATAATAAGGACCCTCCCATTTAGGTTAAAGTTTATGTTTTTTTCCTGGGGTACGTTTCATGATTTTAAGTAGCACTTGATCTCTTATCTGAAATTGTGGTTCTTTTGTTTTTTTATCATACAGTTCTTTATTTAGTTTTTGTACATCTTTTACATTTTGTTGTGCGATTTCTTGAATAATCTTTACTTTATGGATCAATTCTTTTACGTATGCATCAGGTGCTTTTTGTAACTCTTCAGATGGCAACAACGCAACGTTTAACGGTAAAACCATTTCTTTTCCAAAGACCATATAATATGGCGAAAACCCCGTTGATTGCGTTGAGGGACTCATTCTGAATGCCATCAAAATGCTGGGCAAAACTGAATCCCACTGCGTTTGTTCTTTTTGACAATAGGCGCGTAACGATTGTACAAGCGTGGAATTAATTCTCTCACAAGCTACATTGCTTTGTGGGTGATATGAACTTGTGACGTGTCGTGTTACTTGAAAAATTTTACACAATATCTGCACTATTTTTGACATAAAATTCTGACCTCTATCACTGACCAAAGTTCTAGGTGCCCCATACCTAGTAAAAATTTCTTTGTATAATAAATGAGCAACCTCAGTAGCCTCCTGAGTTTTCATTGGCAATGCCTCTGACCAATGTGACAAGGAATCTGTAACCAATAGAATATATTGATAGCCTTGTTTTGTTTTTGGTAACCCTGCCAAAATATCCATATGCCATCTATCAAAGGTACCTTGGACTCGCAAGGGATGCAATGGTGCATCGCGAGCTGACGTGTCTCGTTTTACCCTTTGACAGATGTCCCATGACGTTACATAGTCGTAAATGTTTTGATACATCTTTGTCCAAAAATATTTTTGTTTAATTGCCACATAAGTTCTTTGAACCCCTAAATGACATCCTCCTGCTATGGAATCATGATATGGCTTTATGACATCATTTCTTATTTTTTCCGGAACACCTAATTGTTTTAAAATTACTTCCGTTTTTTCTTTGTTTTTAGTTCTTGGTTGGAATATGTGATACAGTACATCATTTATGATATCATATTGATTTGCCTCATATGGTATTGCTTTTGCACGATTTTTATCTGTTGGAAGAATTCCTTGTTGTATATATTCATAAATATGCTTAAAATATGGGCAATTTTGTTGTTCATTTTTAATTTGAGTTTGATCCGATAGGACATTTATTGTAACCTTTTCATTTTCTGTTACATGTTCAGTCATTTTTAAAATTTCTTCAGAATTTTCATTTTCATTTGTTATTTCTATTTATATTTAAACGGCGTCTTCTTTGTCAACAATCTATTTAAAGGTAGCGCAATTTTGGAATAACCTTTTACAAATTTTCAATAATAATTTGCTAGACCCAAAAAACTGCGAACATCATGCTGATTCTTAGGTAAAGGATATGATTTTACCGCGTCAATTTTGGATGGATTTACTTTTATTCCGTCTTTTGATATAATATGTCCCAAATAATTTACTTCTGGTTTTGCAAATGAACATTTGAGTGGTTTTAATGTTAAATTTGCGTCTCGTAACCTTTGAAAAACTAAATTAAGATGTTTTAAATGATTTTCAAAATTATCTGACCATACAATAATATCATCGATGTAAACTAAACAATGTTTCCACGTAAGACCTTTCAAAATCATATTCATGAGCATTTGAAAAGTCGCAGGTGCATTAACTAATCCAAAAGGCATTCTTTTAAACTGATATAAATTATCATGCGTAATAAAAGCAGTTTTATGTTTTGTTTGTTCATCTAAGGCAATTTGCCAATAACCTGAAGCCAAATCTAGGGTTTAAAATATTTGAGCTTTAGTTTGACCTACCGCATCAAATACATCATCTTAACGCGTAGCTGGAAAAGTTTGAAGTTGAGTAACCGCATTCAATTTTCTATAGTCAATCGCAAATCTATATTCATTATTAGGCTTCTTGACTAAAACAACCGGTGAAGCATAAGCGGAAGTGCTTTCTTCAATTATATCGTATTTCAACATTTGTTTAATTTGTTTTTCAATTTCTAACTTTGCTTTCGGTGATGTTCTATATGGCTGCGATTGAATAGGTTTTTCAGTTTCTGTTTTGATGGAATGGTAATAATCGTTGCATTTACCCACTTCTGATAAATCATTTGCAAAGACATCACTGTTTTGATTAATAAATTCTTGAAATATTTGTTTTTTGTTGATCTGATAAAACAGCTGATGTTAAGTCTAACGGTACATGTTTATATTTTGATTTGCTAGTTGTGCTATTTTCGTCTATGGAATAAATAGCTTGCGTACAGATCGTACTCACTGTAGCTATTATCGTGCCCGCGGTCAAGCATATGTTCTTATTTGACGCATTGGCTACTTGTATAAACACACGCTTCGGTCGATTAATTACAAGACACTTTGCGATTGCGAGTTGCTTTTGTGTATTTCCATTCGGTTCTAACAACACGGTATGGTTTTTCTGAGTGCGCGAGAGTTTTATTGGAATATTTGCAAAGCCGTTCGGTTGTACGGTAATTGTTTTTGAGACTCTGGCCAACCCATTACTTACGTTAATTATATTAACATAAGTAGAAAACTCTTGTAAATACAATGTTTTCGTACCCCAATCAATGCATGCTTTTTGTTTTTCCATAAAATCAGTTCCCAAAATTAAAGATTTACACAAGTCTTGAATGACATAAAACATTTGCTTAAATTTAAGACCTCCTATTTTCAATTCTAATTCGATTTTTTCATTAACTGTATGTGCCGTTCCCCCAGCACCAGTGATAAATGAAATTTCTGAATTTTTAAGTTTATTTTCATGAATTTTGATTTTGTTCAAAGTTTCTGAAAATAATGGCTGAAATTGCTGACCCTGTATCTAAAAGAGCGTTAAACCTAGCGCTTTGTACAAACACTGGAACAGAACATTTTTCTTTAAAAGAAATTAAAGCATCCCGGGATTCCATCTCTTGCAACTCTATTGAATTCTTTTGACTTTTCTTTTGTTTGCGATTAGATTGTTGACTTGATTTAAACTTTTGAGTTGTATTTTGGTCATATTCTAATTGTTGAGATTGTCTTTTATAATAAATATTTTGCACTTTTGAATTTGAAAGGCACTTTCTGGAGATAGGTGCGAATCTCTTTTGATGAACAGAACATGATTGTTTGCATGCCCTTGAAAAATGACCAACTCTGTTACAATTATGACAGTGAGCATTTCGTGCTGGGCATCTGGATCTATCCATGCACATGCCTAGACAAAAATAACACTGCGGAGCGATCATGCGAGGGTGGTGTGTTAGCTGCTGCTGCTGTGTAGTAGGTGTTACATTGACTTCGGGCAGCGCGTTGCTAGCTGTTCTTGACCTATTAACCCTGAAAATCCGACGTCTTGGCAAATAAATAGGTGTTTGTTGTGTCGGAGAAAAATATCCTAACCTTGTGACTTTGTACCGCTGGCAATTCTTTACAATTTTGTGATGCAAAATTTTGAGGTTGATTTTGATTTTGGGCTTTAAAACATTTCATATCATTAATTTCTGATTGTGTCTTAATTTTCTCTTTCGAACTTTGAATTTCTGTTAACAAATATTCATAATTTTCCAACGTTATACTCTGACTTGGTTGAAATTGTTCAGCTAAAATAGCAATTTTCCTCAATTGTTCAATTGATTTAGGATTTTGAGTAACAACATGCGTTCTAATATCAGATCTTAAACCATTCATTGCAACCGAAAGTAAAATTTTGTCTGGATTTTTTTTAATAGTTCCCGTTTTAATAAGTCTTGTTAAAAAATAATCAACAGGTTCTGTTTCATCTTGTTTCATCTGAAGTACTGACAAATCCAAAAAATTATCTAATTCTTTAAATCTTTCTTGAAACAAGTTTGTGATGGTTGCAGGATTTAATTTTTGTTCCGCGGATAAAGAATCGTACCAAATTTTGGCATGCCCTTCTAAATAAAATGGATAGGCATCAATAATTTTAGCATCAGGCAAATCATGAAATTTTGCCGAATGCCCAACATTTGTAAACCATGTTTTTACGTCCTGGGTGCCATCTCCTTTAAATTTGACCAAATTAATGATGGAAAACATTTTAAAGGTAGAGAGACATGAGTTTCTACCTTCTGTTCGTGCGGTATCAGCTGTAGATTCTAGTACATATTCCTGGCTGGTGAGAGGTAGGTTCTCCGGTGGGGTGTTTGTACTCGGGGCCTGGTGTGCGTCCGGGGCGTTGTATCCCTCCGCGATGATGGGCTGTTAGCGTTGATTACGTCCAGGGAATCGCGTCAATCCCGAGTATTGAAGAGCATCCCGGGTGTCGTTCCGTCCTGGGTAATGATCAGACGATGCTGTGGAGGCGATGTTACGATATGTTTGTGGCTGTTCCGTGGCGTGGCTAGGACAAGTTGAAAACCCGGATTCCACCACTATATCATAATGCTCGTTTCTGGCTTCTCCGCTACTATATCATAAAAGACATTTCTTGGGGATGTGGAGCTTTATGATATTTAGTTATTTAGATCCTCGAGATCTTATTCCCAACATGCACACACCTGGCGGGTGCCCTAGCCAAGGTGTTGCTCTGGAATGTCTCCTTCTCAACCTGGGGAGTAGCCTATTTCCCAGTCTGTATAAAAAGAGGAGGCAGAAAGACAGCTTCCAGATGACTACTGGAGAGCTGTGTTTCCCGCACCTCCTTTTATACGCACGAACACCGCACCTGAAATCCCCTCACCTTATAAGTTCATAAGCTCAAGTTCATTCTGATGTTCTGACTCACCGAGGTCAGTGTTCGCATCTGACCCGGCTTCGACAGGCTCATCACTGTTCTTAATTGCTTATTTTTCCATGAACATAAGTAAACATACGCTATCTGTATAACGCATGTACTTTAACCAATTTCTATAGAATTTCCGTTATGATATAAATCACAAAGAAATCACAAAATAAAATTCAATACATTTGCATAAATGAGAGGTCACAATGGTTTATATGTTGACAATTTTTTATAAGTTGAAACTAAGCAAGTGTTTTCCCCGATACGCTTGCGTCATTAACATATAGGTACAATTACATTTAATGTTTTAAGTACTTTGTTAGATTTGAATATAATTACTGTTCTCCATCATCAGACAACTTAAAGTTTTAGCTGAATTGCAGATAAAAGCTCAGTGACCTTTATGGAGGTATGCGGGGTTTTTTCTTTGAAGGGGGTGGGGTAGCGGAATATTACTGATAATACTTGGTCGCTTTTTTTCAAACCCTATCAACATCAACTTGCTTTAATTCATTTTGGGAGAGGGGGCGAAATTTCCATTATTTTTATCATTTTTAAATAGTACGTTTTGGGACTACTTCTTACAAATTCCCAAAAGTTTGGACAGCAGTTCGAATCTCACAAAATGGCGCATATCTTTACAACCATTTCCTGTATGATCATCATCTCCAAATTAACGAATCAAGATATATCAAAAGGCCTTCGTATCAACGTCTTAAGATTTGAAAATTGATTCGAACATGAGTGCATTAAGATATTTTTATACACTGTATTAATCCGTTAGGACTTCTTAGATACAGATTGTGTAACTTGTTACCCGGTCATCAACATAAACATTGTTCTACCAAGTTATCGATCCATTAATTGATTAGAATAAACATTTATTATTAAACATTTTGACAATATGGTTAGAGCAGAGAGACGACAATGATTGTTCCAAAAAAAAAAGAGAAGAAGAAGGTCCACTTGAATCGACTAAAATAGATTTTATTTTGATTATTTTGAAACCTGAGAAAGCTAAGCGAAACCCATTTTTATGCAATAAATTATTACTTTTGAAATATACTACAATTCTGACAACTTCCAAAATAGGAATAAATAAAAAATAATGCCATTTGAATAGTGTGAATTGTCAATAAATGATGTAAACTTCTTCCTGTTTTTAAGAAACGAAAGGAACTGGTTTGCGTTGATATGATTATGTTCGATATTCATCTAAAGAATTTGAAAGGACTAGAAAGCCTGCTGTTGTTAAAATATTATGTCACAATGGTTTTTTTTTAATAATACCAGTCGATGAAAAACATTTTTTTTAAATTGATTTAAGGTACCTCACTTCACCTAGACTTATACTTTTTAAGACACTACGTCACAAGATGGCAATTTAAATGTTTTGTTAAACTGTTTATATCGTTCGATTGGGTTGTATATCGTCGTAGCTTAGTGGTTAAAGTTTTTGGTTTCTGAACCGCAGATCATGAGTTCGGATCTTTTGTTCATGTTTTTTTAATTAAATTTTTGAAAATGTAATTTTTCGTCCAAAATTGCACCTTTTTTTTTGCCTATTTGACTTAAATACTTCTTATCCATTATGATATCTATCTTAATCAAGTAATTTTCTGCTGATTCGAGAAAATAATTCAAGGTGTAGTGAGCCACCTTAAGGACGGAAATGCAAATTAATTCTTCTAAATACGTAATCTTTAAAAGTACATTGTAGTGACATCTTAGATTTATTTTTTAATTGTTTTAATTTTCTTTTCTTTACCTTACCTGAAGACCTTGATTTGTATAACAATTTATCCCAATCCAACAACAGTCTGCAGCAATATCTTAATTTAACTGGTTCTAGACCTGTCTGACTTTGCTGTTACTGCTTTTCTGTGTGTGTTTGTTTGGTTATTTAGTTTTTAGGGGTTTATCAATTCAACAATTCAAAAAAATATATATATGATTATTCAATAAACAGAGACACCTGCAAATATTAGTTGCGTCAATAACAACCGCTATTGACTGACTCGACGTTTAAAAATAATTTATTCAATGGTTTAGATATTTATATGGTGGCATAGTTCTGTCATAACTATTGAGACGAGTATGCCGACTTGTTAGATTTGCTAGAATTTTATGTTGTCTTGTAATATTTTTAAGTCGAATTGTCACATTTTATATTGAACTTGTCACTTATTCATATAAAAACAAACACAAAAAGAATCAAGGTCTAATTTGTTCAATTTGTAATTTATCTCACAAGTCAACATTAATTTCAAATCTGTCTTCATTTCAATCTAACGATATTAAATACAAATTTGAAAAGTTGACAACCTTCGATCAGTCGGATTGTTTGATCATTTTGTTTCCTTTTTAAAATCATATTTAATGAATTTCCTAAAAAAGAGAAATGTTTGTATGTAGTTTTTTTCATTAAGCTTTACAGGTAATATATACCCTAGATATTAAATTAATTCAACCAGGTCAAACTATTGCTCAAGTCAATTGCTATTTTTTAACTCACCTGAACATAATATTTATTCAAATTTTTAGATAAAAATGTAGTTTTAGGTTTAATAAATATTGCTCGATATTTCTCGACTTAATTATGTCCAATCTGAAAATGCTGCATTCTATATTAATTTTAGAAAGATAATTATAAATTCTCCAAAGCAAAATAACTATTTACAATAAGATAACATGAGATCAGTTACCCATTTCAAGAGACGGATATTTTCCAAATATCGAATTTTATCCAACATAAAGCCTTTCGGGCTTTATTTGATTTGACCACGCCCCGACCAAAATTATCCCTTCATAATATTTAAAGAAAGATTTTTTATTCCTTAAATATGCCGATCACAATAGATGATAAAGATTGAAACATTTTTTTATGATCAATTTTTTAAAGTTATTGTTAATTTCGGTTGGAGCAGGGTCAAATCTAACATAAAGCCTTTCGAACTTTATTGGATTTGAACACGCAAACGAGCGTGAAACCCTTTTTATGATAAATTTCTTAGATTTATTCTTATTTCAATTGTCGTAATTAAAAAGTAACACATCTTTTTTTGAGTCACCGAGTCACTTTATGGAGTATCTAGTTTATTCCTTGTAAAGAGGTGTTGAAATTGAGGAATTATATTTTTTGGCGGAGGGTTTAATTTAATATTAAAAAAATAAAATCTTACTTGTTTCGGTGTTTGCAGAGAGCTGTTAGTGGGGCTTTCTAATTTGCAAAGTAGACAGAACATCTAGATTTTAGATGAATTGAAAATCTTCATTGTGTTCCAAAAAATATTTTAACATATTTGTTAAGTTTAGCTTAAACAGTAAATTTTTTTGAGTCAAGAACAAAACAGATAAACTTAAATTATTGTTCAAAATCAACTTATTTCACGCTTTATCTAGTTGGTTTCATCAATTTCCCATATTTATGATTTTACATTCTGAATTTTTAAGATTTTTTTTCTTACGAACCTGTTGTAATTGACATAAAACTTTGATGCTTTCAGAAAATTTTATTGATAGTAAAATCCTTTGATTTATCTTTTCAAGATGAAAAAGTTTGTGTTTGGATTCATAATTCATTTCGATAAAAATTAAGCAATTTATCTCTTATTTGTAATATCAATGCAATAAGGCCATGTAAAATGCAACATACCACCGAAGGAAGCACATTGATCCTTTTTTGTTGAGCTAAGCTTCGGGTATAGAAATAAAAATACTTTTCAAACAAATCTTTTAACACTTTTAATTGGAGAATCCTACCTCTTTATTAAAAAAAAAAATTATGATAACAATTAAATTGCATGTTAATGTAAGTCTTAACTAAAATACGAATGTAAATGAAAAACATCAAATATGTAATTGGGCGCAGAATTTCAAACATCTAATAAGTATAATTAATGTCTTCACTATATAGAAAATTCCTTTAAATCTTATAAACGTATGTGTTACATAGCAACATAAATTAATCAAAGTTTTTGTATTGCTATTTTCCAAGCAAATTTTCTGACAAGTCAAATATCTGTGAATAAATATATAAATATTTTTTTAATTTTCACTCGTATTCATAACATTTTCTTCAGTTGAATCTAAATATTCCGGATTATCAACTTTGTTTCCGTTTTGCTGTTCTATCAGGCTGTTATTTTTTTTATCTTCATGGATTTCTCCCTTGCCTTCAGAATATGTGGACATTTCATTAGAATCCCGAGGATCACTTGATAACGAATTGATTTTGTTCTCGCTCATCCTTATTACACTGTTTTCGTCTGTGGATGTAGAATACTCCAAACCATCAACTAAGCTTTCGTCTTTCTGCTGGACTGGACTGACGTTTCCTTTGTCGTTGTTCTCGTTTGATTTAATACCATTTTCTCCAGTTGATTCAAAGTTCCCATGGCTTTCAACGTTGTCTCTTTTTGGCTGTTCATTGAGATTTTTTTCCTCTGTATTGTTAGTGTGTTCTTTCTTACCCTCGGAATGCAACGAATTGTTTTTGTTCTCATTGTCCCCGATCATATTTGTTTCGTCTGTGGATGAAGAATACTCCAAATCATCTACTAAGCGTTCGTCTTTCTGTTGAAATGGACTGATATTTCCTTTGTCGTTGTTCTCGTTCGATTTAATAAGATTTCCTCCGGTTGATTCTAAATTCACTTGACTTTCATCTTGGTTTACGTTTTGCTGTTTATTGAGACTGTTTTCTTTCGCATTGTTAGTGACTTCTTTCTCACCTTCAGAGTATGTAGACTTTTCACGAATATCCCGAGGATGAGTCGACAGCGGACTGTTTTTGTTCTTCTTTCTATTTGTAGTTTTGGCTGTTCGTGTAGAATGTTCAGAACTATCAGCTAAGCTCTCGTTTCTTTGTTTAGTTAGACTGATGTTGTTTTTGCCATTGTTCTCGACTTTAACTTGACTCTCGGGTTCTGTATCGATCGGCCTCACTTTATTGTCTCTTATCCTGCTATTTGCGTCTCTTTTATGTATAGAATGATTTTTGTCTTCAGTAAGCTCCTCCTCTTTTTGTTGAAGTATACTATTTTCAACTTTTTTATTAGAATCTACCTTTTTCTTTTTTCTGTGGAAAAAAAATCATTAGATATGTATAGAATGTTGATATCAACAATTTAAATCTTATACTTAAACGAGTGTTTGTACTCTTTTAAAAAGTATCTGACTGCCGTCACGAGAAAAGAGACCTTAAGGTCAAAATTTCACAAACTCACTTTTTTCTCAATTCCGATTAGTCAACTCTTTCTGAATACAAATATACAAAGATATCCAAGATCTTGTGTGCTTTAAGCATTTTATGACAATTTTAGTAAGACATGTTAACACGAATTTGAGGTAGCTGGTCGAAAACGACACGACGTCATGAACGTGAATTATTATTTTATTATTATTTATTATTATTAATTATTTTTTAATTATTTTATTAAATATTATTTTATTTATCAGTTATTATTATCAGTATTTAAACAAGGTCACACTCTAATTATTCAAAAAACATAACACAGACGCAGAAAAAAAAATAGAAACAGAAAAAAAAACTGCGTTTAAAATGCCGCTACTTTGACGTAGTTTTCTGAGCATTGTGACGTCAAAAGGTAAGGGCCCTTTTCTCATGACGGCAGTCATCTATTTGCGTTTCTTTGATATATTTTAACAAAACAACTGGAATCAAATCCTATTTCCTAGTTCATATAGAAATCAGTATCAAAGGAGTTGGAGAGCATTTGAAAATATAGTCAATGAATTAAGGAAAAATGGACATAAACATCTGTAGTGCAAATTGAAAACAGAAAACGCTTAAGAAGAGATCAAGAAGACTAAGGTCACAAGTACATGTACATTGCTCATTTTAAGTTTGCAGTTATAAACCTTAGAAATCTAAGAAATATTAGAAAAAAAATATTCTGTCATTTACATAAATTAAAAAAGATTCTCTTATACAATTCATCTCGTCAAACGACCCATCAATTACATTATTAACAATAATACACAATAATAGTTAAATAATAAAAGGTAATAAAAATGTGATAATCCAAAAGAAAAATAGTCATATTTCTGTTAAAATGAGGTAAACAGAAACTTACGGTTAGGTTTACTAGTTGTGTAAATTGTTTGTTTAGAGAAATTGCAACAAAGTTACATGTGCATGTTATATGTCCATGTATATGTTATATTGTTAACTATAATAACAAGAGGCCAATAGGCCTTAACGGTCACCTGAGTACCATAGCCCATACACAAAATTATCGAGGAGTCTCATAGATGCATTTAATTGAGTTTCATAATGGATTAGAAGATTATAATAATGTAATGGCATCCACCTCCCTGCCTGAAATCTTTTGGAAAGGACTCTTAACCCTATAGTTTAGCACAAGAGTTGAAGCTCTTAACAGAGTGTATTACATACTATAGATGAGGTGTACAGATTCCATTCAATTTATTTTTCAACGTATGTTAACTTACAAAATAGGTTTTATGTTTATATGTTTTCATTGATAAACTAAAACAAGGTGGCTTGTATACTACTTATTACTTTACTATTAAAAAGTCTATTTGTTTATCTAAAAAAAATTAAAAACTGCTTTTGTTTCAAATGATAAAAATATTTGCATGACTATTTTGATCATACAACTTTAAAAATTACATTCTATTTAATGATTTATTACTACATGTAACTATGAACAAGCCAAGGAAGATAACTCCATTATGAAGAAGCAAGGGAAAATAACTCCATTAACTGTTATAATCCTCTTCCCTGAACTCTTTTCAAATGCTTTCACAATATCTTATCAATAACTTTGATGGACAGCTTCATTATTTTTCTATTTTCAATGATTAATTAGTAAATATGAACAAGTTAAGGAAGATAAATCCATTAGGAAGAAGCAAGGGAAAATAACTCAATTAACTGTTTACCCCCCCCCCCCTTTCAACTCTTTCCAAATGATCTCCAAATGCTAGGTCCTGAAACCTGACTTAGGGGTCATGAATTTCACAATTTAGGTAGAGGAGTTCATAATTTTGCCCACAAGTGTGGGAGTAAAGATTTTTAAGATTTAATACATTTTTACTATATGGCTATATTGGCCCCACCCTAGGGCCGAAACCCCTGTCCCAGGGGTCATGAATTTCAAAATTTAGGTAGAAGACTTCATGGACATCATATCAATGCATTTACTTTTTCACAAATATATACGGGAGTAGAGAAGAAGATTTTCTGAGATTTAATACATTTTTACTATATGGCCATATTGGCCCCACCCTAGAGCCTGAACCCCTTAACCAGGCGCCATGAATTTCACAATTTTGGTAGAGAGCTTTTTTAACACAAAAGGTCAGAGTTTGTGAATTCAAACTGCCATATCAATGAAGATGCAACAATATTGTCAATATGCACATAAGATTTGTAGCAAGATTGAGGGATACATGTAACTATCCAAAAATGTTTTAATATTGTCAATGAAAAAATGAAAATAACAAACCGTCAACCATCTCAAAAAATCCATAAAACGAAATACAAATTCAAAGCAGAGCAACACGGACCTCCAAGATAGAGGTAGGATCATGTGCCATGGAGGAGTGAGCATCCTCTGCTGACCGGTCACACCCGCCGTGTGCTCTTTGTCGTAATCGGGAAAATAAAAACCGCAAAAGTCCTTAGACAATTAGGTAATTAATTATGGTCTAACAATTAGTATGAAAAACGTCAGTCAGCATGCGACTCAGTGGAAGATTGTATTTGCTGACAAGGTCGTTGTATCGACCATAGAACTTACGAAAAGATGACTTTAAACGAGACTATTGATAGTCCTGTTTTATCAACTTGTTTGTCAGTAGCTTGCCTCGTCTTAGAAACTGTTCATACGAAGAGCATGCCCTTGCGTATCGAATTAACTGAGAGATAAAAACACCATATGCAGGTGATGAAGGTATATTGCTACATAAGTAAGGAAAGTTGACTATAGAAAAATTGAAGTCATCGCGTTTATCATAAAGTTTTGTTGTTAGGTTACCATCAATGTCCATTTCCAGTAAAATACCCAAATATGAAACAGATGACACTGACACTATGGTATCTTTAATTTCAAGTTCACTGGGATATATCGAGTCGACGTAAGTATGGAAATAACAATTGTTAATTGATAATACGTCGTCGATATACCTAAATGTTGAGTTGAAGGCCACAGCGAGTGATATATTTTTTTCACGTATCAATATCTTACCATTTCTTTACATTGACTTTTAAGGATACTATTCCAAAAAGGATAAAATGCATGTCAAGCCAATGACTTTAGCTACTCGAATGAGAGCAACAAAAATATATACCATTTCAAGTCTAACGATTTTATATAAATTGTATAAAGTTTCTCTTACTTTCAAAGAAAAGCATCCCCCCTTCTTAAATTGTCATCTTTTATTTTGATTATTTCATGATGCAATTAATTTGCCTATAAGATGTCTGTTATAAGCTGATAAACTTGTATAAGAATAAATGCATATTTACTGTTTGAATATTGCACCACCACCCTAAATAATTTTCCACCAAAAACTGTAACCCAGGATTAATTAATTTCAAAATTCTATTTAAAGTCAACCTGTGTACCCAAACTATTTTTACAATATACTTTGATTACTTTATAAGGAAAATATTCGCCACTTTTTATTTTCGCCCCGTTCCGCCCTCGTTGACAGTGGGAGAATTTAAAACTAGCCGAATTTCAATGTCTTACATTATATCTCTTTAAACACAACTGTGTCTGGGCGAATTCAAGACGGGGTAAAACTGTTTGCAACTGTAGAAGGGCATACATTTTACGAGGCGTAAAAAAACCCTGTATACAGTATAGTATATATGTTAAATGTCAAACAGTTTCTTGTTTATCATAGGCAATGTATAAGATTCCCTGCTAGTGCGTAGCAGCATAGAAAATAATTTTTGAATGTCAATGCATGTTTATATTGTTAACAATAGAGCCCAAAATAAAGCCTACACTAACATCAGAGCCCCTGACCCTGAACCCAAGCATTTCAAAGGTTAAGTTGATGTCTTCTAGACCATCCTATTTTTGTGCTTTTTGTTTTATTAAGTGTCCAGTAGTAGAGAAGAATTTTTTAAAAAGAAGTAATGCATATTCAACAAATCACCACATATTAACTTAAAGTAGACACGGCCTTTCAGATATTTGTGTCAAACCAAATTTTTTTTCAATTTGAAATGTTAACACGACTTATAAACTTACTAAAAATTTTATTCATCGGCACGTTTGTATTCCTACAGTGAGCTTCAGCTCAAATAGTCCAAAACTCCAACAGTCATTCAACAGCCATTCACCAGCAAAATGTTAACACAATTAAGCTTGATCTTATAACTTATTAAATTATGCCCCATTATACTAGGTTATATTTTAGAAAATCTAATGATAGTCATAACGCAAATTTGTTTTATTGATTTTCTACAATAAATATAAAAAAATATTACATTTATTCTTCACACGACATTGCAAAATTTTCTAAATTGCATACTTTTGGAAATTTCTCAATAATTATATTGTTTAGATGCTATTTTTAAAAACATTTTTAAGAGTTATACCGGTTTTAAAAAAAACAGTAAATCAAATTGACCAGCTAGTTTTTGCTTCATAGTGTCTGGAACATGTATCCCCCCATATTGTTGGATATAGTTTTACAAGTTGTTTTTGCAAACCGTGGACATTTGATTTCATTGCGCACATGATCATAACATAACATTCATAAAGAAAACCAATTTAAATTCCATAAACGAACAAGTTTTGGGGGTAAGTATTTTTTCGCGCGGAAGGTAGTTTATACGAAAATGACAGAAATCAAGCAACTGTATGAAATTTCAATAAAGTTTTCTCTTATAATACTTTATTCATAACGCAAATTTGGAACATTTGATAGGTTTGAAACATATTCTATAGGGTCTTTATAACATGCACAAAAAAATTTAATAGTGTGATAGACATTTAGAGTAAAATCATGAAAAAAATAAGTATATAGAAAATGCCTGAAATTGTTTTAGTCAAATTTTGCAAGAATTTTTTTTGAACTTTCACATATTCACATACCAGAGTATTGGTATAGCGCATAAACATAAATATTTAGTTGCAATATATACATATACATTTATAGTATTTGTTTGATAGATACATCCAATACTTAGAAAAAAGTATATGTACATCTACATATTACTCCTTAGAAGAGTTACAATATAGTTCGAACAAGAAGTGATATATAATATATGTGAAAATGGGTTTTTTTAGAAAAAAAAAAAGAAAATTTAATGATACAGAACAAAAAGAAATACGAGACAGGGACACTAAGGATATAATATAGATGGTGATGAATGTTCCAAACATTGAAATATATCTTTCCAATAAGTATCAAACAAATGATAATTACAGATTTTCAGAAGCAAAAGATTTCTATAAACAGTCTTCTGGTTATAGATTTCTTAATGATATTTACATTTATCCGTGATGTTTTCATTTTACTTTGCAGAATATATTGTTTAGTGAAAAGAATGATTAAATTTTCTAACATATGAATATCTCTATTATCATATTTTCCAAAAAGGATTGAATATTTCTCAAAATTTGTAAACCAAAGATGTCTGTCACCCATTTCTCCAATTCAATTTAAATTTCTTTCACTTTATAACAGTCGACAAAAATATGTTATATTGTCTTAGGTGTCTGTTGACAAAAGTAATACAATGAAGAAGTTACTATCCCTACTTTATGTAAATAATAATTAATTGGCAAGATCCTATCTATTAGTTTGTATTGAAGCCACAGTAATTTTGAATCCTTTGTGTACTTAAAGAGCAGACTATAAATTTTCATCTATTGTTTTTGATTAATTTGATTTCTGACATCCATTTTGTTTCAAATTCTTTGATATCAATAGGTTGTAATGTCACAACCCTTCTTAGATCTACAAAATATTTCTACTGTATTTGTGTAACCAATATTACATTTAGTTAACTGTTTATTCAAAACTTTAACATAATTTTGTAATGCTTTTGTTAGACCGAGATATTGAAAAAAATTGTTTTCAAGTTGATTCTGTTTTTAACTCATTATAACTAAACATCTGATTGTCATTTTCATATATATCTCTTATATATATAAAGCCTAATTTAGATAAATCCTTAAATAAAAATGATTTATTGTCTATTTTAATATCTGGATTATACCATATGTGTTCATTAAACATTCTATCACAATTTCCTTTTTGCACATCAATAATTGTTCCCAAACATTGAAATACATCTTTACAATATCTATTGTTTGAAATTTTCATAAACATATTAGTAAAATCAATATTAATTTTCATCAGTGTTTGCATATTAAATATATAATTAGCTTTAAACAAGTTTGTACATTTTGATTTTGAAAATATAAGCCATATTATCCAATTTGATTTAAGTGCTATCATAAAGTTTTTAAAATCTATATTTTTTAATCCGGCATTCTCATATCCTTGAATAAGAGTGCCTCTCTTAATTTTGTCTGGTTTTTCGTTCCAAATAAATCTAAACAGTTTTCTTTCAAGACGTCTAATAAATTCTAGTGTTGTGTTTGGTAGAGTTAAGATAAATTTTGCAAAAAATTTGCCTTCGTAGCCTCTATCTAAAATTTGACATCACAGACCATGTGTTATATCATGTAAAATAATACACATCTGGGCAAACTGAATTAATGTAATATGTGATATTTAAAAAGCTTTTATTTCAAATCAAATTGTATCTATCAAAGAAATTGTCTATCTTAACCGAAAACGTTTTTAAAATGTATGCAGCTCCATACAGAATTTATTTCCATAATCTCTCTATTCAACTGATCATTGTCCATAATTAAAAATTAATGAATTAACTCTGCTTGATTAAAAATACAAGCAACAAATGCTAATCGGGCTGAAATTGTATTTCAGGTGCAAAAAGGTCAAATTAAATACCTCATAACTCGGAGGGATGAATACTGACCCCCCTTTTTTGTACATTAATGGTGTACTTCTCAAGAGATTCTTGATACAACAACTTTGAGGGTGAGATACCTTAATTTAGATACTTATTACATGTACCACATATACCTAACATATATATCCCTAAAGGATTGGAGAAAAAAATATTTCAAAACTTATATTCCCTTTTCTTCTTCTGTAGATGCTACCCACAAAATTTGGCCTAGATACTCTTGGTACGTATATGGAAGATGCACGATGCACAACAACGGTCATATCAATAAAAAGTTATTTATCAAACGTTGTTACATTTTATCTATTAATGATGATTTACCACACATTTTACCAATGTTAAAATATATCCAAAATTCATTTTATTACCTTCGTTGCACACACATATTTTTAAGAATATTGTCTGTTGAGAAAGGCTCGTCATATTTAAGAAGAATCCCTAGTAACACAATCAAAAGGACCTACAAGAAAAAAAACCCAACAAAAATAGATGCCAAACTTTATTAAGTCATTTTTGATACGTTAAAAATTGAAATTAAACCAAAATTAAAAGTTACCTCTAGTATCAGACATACTGACATCATTACGTAAAAAAATATACTATATGTTAGAAGTCGTTGTGAAAGTTTGTCTCGACAGGCCTGAAAATACAAGATATACAGATTTAGTAAATTTATACAGGTAATAGAAACCACCAATCTAATGACATCTCAAAACAATGTTTACCTCAGTATAGCGTGATGTAGTATCGGACGTACAGCCGGTGTTATAGTTATATGTCTTTGTAAGTGGGTTTGAATGACAGCAAAAAAGCGATGGTGAGTAAGACGCAGGCCCACTTTGGAATTGTGTATACGAGAAATCAAAATGTATTCCTGAATGATATCCACAACACTCTAGCTGCAAGGATAAAATTATATGCAATAAAATTTTTAATTTTCGTACTTTGCAGTTCTTCAATTATCATTTCACGTTCACATCACTTACTGTTACAAAAAGACTATTCCATGCATCGTTGATTGAAAAACCATAACCAGATACCAAGAAAGAATACAAGTAATATGGAAAGTAAAAGGATCCTATATCTGGAAAACCCTACAATTATAAACATCATGTGGCTAAATAAAACTTTCTTCTATAATGTTCATAAACTATTTATCAAAATTTAAAATAAAAAATAGATTAAATCAATTCAAAAACATAGAAGAATTGGGTTTTTTTATCAGAAAACCTTTTTGAATTACTTCATGTCCGAATAATGTGCTTTGTCGTTTTTGTCATAGACGCGTTGGAATCAGTGAAACACACACAGGAAACTTAGCGGGGTTATCAAAACACTTTTTTCAAAATCCAGAACTTTTGTCCAGAAATTTCACTGAGTATAATCTATGCTCACCTCTACATGAACAGCTATCCACCATCCCGAAACGGCAATTAATGATGCTACACAGAAAATATGATAAAGAAGTGCCTAAAAAAAGAGGAATATTGCATATCAATCGAAATTTAAATATGGTTACAAGTAAATATATTTACTTTTCCATGTAATATTTTTCAATACTGTATATATCTTATGGCATTAAAAAATGCAAATATACGAGGGTTGTCCTCAAATAGCGTAGACAAGTGGCGTTATTCAGTTAATCGAAGAAAAAGGAAGATAAAACTTGTGCCAAAAAGGGTTTAAGTAATTTGCATTCAAATTATGTTTTGAAATCAAATATTGTTTGAGATTGAATAAGTGTTATAAAATAATGTTAGATTATAAATTTGACATGCGGCGCAATGTCAAAAACGAAAGTTGAAATTAACATGATGTAACGAAAATTACGAAGAAAAGGAGTTTTCAAATGAAAAGCTTCAAATATAAAATACGTTTATATTTGTTAATAATTCTGTTATTTACTGAGAAAACGTTTTGGCTTTAAAAAAAACTTTGAAGGATTTTATAGCGCATTTTGTGACAAGTTTTAGGTGTTTAAAACTCGAAATAAAATGACGACGTTAGCGTTTAAGGCGGCGCAGCGGTAACTGATGAAATTTTATAAAGACCTTGAAACAAATTCTAAGCGGCTTTTGAGGTAAATAAAATTAACAAAATCGCTTAGAAATGCATTTTGTGAATTAGTAGTCCAACAACATTGAAAATATTTGGACGAGGGTGATGACAATAGCTAAAAAAAGAAACCTCAACCGATAGAACTGGACGTCAAAATGCTAAACGACACATTTTGGTATGAAGAACGTTAGATAACAAGTAATACAGGGCAAGCTTGGAGTCGGCACATCGTTTGTACTTTGTAAATATTTTAAAAAAAAAACCCAAGAGGCTAATAGGCCTTAACGGTCATCTGAGTACCATAGCCCATACACAAAATCGTCGAGGAGTCTCATAAATGCATTTAATTGAGTTTCATTATGGATTAGAAGATTATGATAATGTAATGACATCCACCTCCCTGCCTGAAATCTTTTGGAAAGGACTCTAAACCCTATAGTTTAGCACAAGACTTGAAGCTCTTAACAGAGTGTATGACATACTATAGAAGAGGTGCCCAGATTCCACTCAAATTATTTATCCCACGTATGTTAACTTACAAAATAGGTTTTATGTTTATATGTTTTCATAGATAAACTAAAACAAGGTGGCTTGTATACTACTTATTACTTTACTATTAACAAGTTTATTTGTTTATCTTAAAAATTTTAAAAAATTGGTTTTTTTTTCAAATGATAAAAATATTTGCATAACTATTTTGATCATACAACTTTATAATTACATTCTATTTAATGATTTATTACTAAATATGAACAAGCCAAGGAAGATAACTCCATTATGAAGAACCAAGGGAAGATAACTCTATTAACTGTTAAAATCCTCTTCCCTGAACTCTTTTCAAATGCTTTCACAATATCTTATCAATAACTTTGATGGACAGCTTCATTATTTCTCTATATTCAATGATTAATTAGTAAATATGAACAAGCTAAGGCAGATAACTCCATTTGGAAGAAGCAAGGGAAAATAACTCCATTAACTGTTTACCCCTCCTCCCCTTTTCAACTCTTTTCAAACGCTCTCCAAATGCTAGGTCCTGAACCCTGACTAAGGAGTCATGAATTTCACAATTTAGATAGAGGAGTTCCATGCATTCAGTTTTTTGCCCAGTTTTTTGTGTGGGAGTAAAGATTTTTAAGATTGAATACATTTTTACTATATGGCTAAATTGGCCCCACCCTGGGGCCTAAAGCCCTGTCCCAGGGGTCATGAATTTCAAAATTTAGGTAGAAGACTTCATGGACATCATATCCATGCATTTACTTTTTCACAAATATATACGGGAGTATAGAAGAAGATTTTCTAAGATTTATTACATTTTTACTATATGGCCATATTGGCCCCACCCTAGAGCCTAAACACCTGTCCCAGTGGTCATAAATTTCACAATTTAGGTAGACGACTTCATGGACATCATATCCATGCATTTAGTGTTTTACAAATGTATATGGGAGTAGAGAAGAACATTTTCTAAGATTTAGAACATTTTTACTATATGGTCATTTTGGTGCCACCCTTGAGCCTGAACCCCTGACCCAGGGACCTTAAATTTCACAATTTTGATAGAGGGCTTCATGGACATCATATCCATGCATTTAGTTTTTAACAAATATTTATAGGAGTAGAGAAGAAGATCTTCTAAGATTTAATACATTTTTACTATATGGCTATATTGGCCCCACCCTAGAGCCTGAACCCCTGACCCAGGGACCATAACTTTCACAATTTTGGTAGAGGGCTTCATGGACATCATAACCATGTATTTAGTTTTTAACAAATATCTATGAGAGTAGAGAAGATTTTTTAAGATTTAATACATTTTTACTATATGGCCATATTGGCCACTCCTAGAGCCTTAACCCCTGACCCAGGGGCCATGAATTTAACAATTTTGGTAGAGGGCTTCATGGACATCATAACCATGCAATCAGGTTTTTTCTAACATGTGTGGGAGTGGAGAAGAAGATTTTTGAAAAATTGACTTTTTTGGCATATTTGGCCCCACCTGTGGCACCCTGGGGGTGGTAGAGCCACCAATTTCACAATTTACATTCCTCTTACCAAAGAAATGCTTCACACCATAAATGGAAACAATTGGCCTTTTAGTTTTTAAGAAGAAGTTAAAAATGTAAATTGTTAACGCACGACGTACGACGACGGACGAAAACAGATAGCAATAGGTCACCGGAGTTTACTCAGGTGACCTAAAAACTAGAAATGTTTGTTGAATGTGCACTTAAGTCCATAGAAAATCTTTTTCAAGATATTTTCGGAAATAAAACCTAAATGTTATCGTAATGATGTGAAGGGTGAAACAACAACGTAAAGACTGGGAATTTTTGACGTTGTACATTGCGCCGCCTTACAAAACTTGTTGTTACTAATTATTCATTTTCTCAAGATATAAATAAAGTACAGATTTGAATTTTTCAGTATTGTTTGCCAAAGGGCCATTGATGAAAATATAGAGGTGTAATGAAATTGCAGTGAACAGATTTTAAGTTGTGTGTTCTGTCTACACTATTTTGAGACAACCCTCGTAAATTATTGCAAAAATGATTCCGAAAATATCATACAAAAATGAATATTGAAATTAGTTTTTTAACTATTTTAAGCAGCTTTTTAAAATCATTTAATAAGTAGAATCTTACCAATAAATGAAAAAATTTAGATTTTCGACGGATAAAGAGCATAGTGCTAAAGGATCCAAATACGAGAAGGAATCCATTAACTACCATTAACCATCTCCAGATAAGAAGGTTTGTACTAAATGATTGATGAACCATGGACATGGCACTGAAAATAAGGTCAATCTGCTTGTGAGAGAACACGGCGTCATATCGAAGTGCTGCTCCCTCCGCAATGAGACCAACGGCAACAAGCTGTAATTGACAATTTTTAGTTTTAGTTTGTCATCTCGTTCGTGATTCAATGCCTTAATGTAAATCCTAATTATTAGAAACTAAAAGAAAAGTATCTAACGAGACTTACCATAATCACGCCTGATGTTATAAATCCGGTTATAATTTTCTTTCTGTGTCCGTTTGAACTGAAAAAGAAGTAAGACACTATTTTGTTAGAATAAAAATATAAAATCGTTATTCTTCCATGTATGTATACATCAAGAATTTAAGAATTTAGGTGTATTTAATATTTGCATATCTATCATATATGAAACAAGCTTTGTTTTACCTTAAAACAAACTGTTGCTTAAATTTTGATTTAAGATCAGCCGCAATGCTTTTTGCTTCTATAACAAAACAGACGATCTGAAAAATATACACTGGCTGAATAAATGGTGAATAATTACATGTATATGCTGCATTTTTGGTTTGAATTGTCATATAATTACATGTACAAATTATATCATAGATTTATATCTTACGCACCTCAAGGACTGCAGTGAGGGAAAATATGGCTAAGAAAGCGTTGCTGTACCTGTCAATACTGTCGAGGAACTCTGGCGTACATGACTGTGATAAAAATGAAGGTCATATATTATTCAAATATTATCAATTTTAAGTAACATTTGATACAAAAACATTTTCTGCAAGATCAAACACTTATGAGAATCAATTAATTTGTATAATTAAGTCAAAGTTTCCAATTTATTTCTATAGACTGTTTAACCCTGTCTCGAAATAGATTTTATATTTATACGTTATACATATAATTAAGTGATAATATTCGTTTATGATTTTTTCAGTTAATAGAAATATTGATTTTTTCGGGTAATATATACAGGGCAATTACCCTCCATATGAGCATTGTCTTTTATGTTTAGAAATACGAAAAATCTTTTTCGTTAAAATCTACCTTCTTTTGACAAGAGACACCACTCAGGAAAGAAATATATTCCACATAAGGACCTCCAAAACAACACACATACGGCTGAGCTCCAGAGAAACCTGAGTACCCATCACTGCCTTCTAGATAACTGAATTCATATGGACCATCTGCTCCGCAGCAATCAAACTAGATACAAAGCACATTTGAATTTCATAAAGAATCAAAATTTCATTGAAACAAGTACATGTAAGAAAACATTTAGTATCTTAAACTGGAGGGTCTTTCTTTAGTTTTAAACAGTTTGAAAATTGTGAAATGAAAGGGGGAATTCAAATTCGAGTCAAAGACTATCAATCTAAAATGTCAATTAAAATTATGTGTCTTTTTTTATCAGATAAATATTCTATATATATAGTACTCACCGTGAAGTAGAACCTATTTAGATATATTGGTAATTCAGAATTAATATTATTCCGATATTGCCTATCCATGTTTGTAAGTTGATATGGTGCATTTGCATCAATCTGGGAAAATGTAAGAAACAAAATCAAATTAAGAATTACATCAAATAAGCGTGCTGGGTGGTCGTATTTTAGACGATATTTATTGCTGATTAAAGATGTACAAAGATATAAGAATATATAGATTTAAGCTTTGAGGTTAAATATTGAAAATCTTTCTTTACTTAAAAATAAAAATAATGGTTAAAATTTTAAGATAGATCTAATGGTTAATTTGTTGACCATCCAGCCTCCCTAACGTTACCTAAAACGCAGTAAGCAATTTTATTTTCTTTAAACCAATACCGTTATTTTCGAATGTCAACAATTACTGTTTTCTGTCATATTGTAACTCTGTGTGAAAACAATACTTACGTCAATACGAATTGGTATCATCAATGAAATACAAATTAGTTTTGTGATAATCAGTATCAATAAACATCCAATATACTAAAGAAAAAAAAAGAAAAAGTGTATTAAATCTTATACCTAATGAAATTCAATTAAAATACAATTTGTGGATTACCAAACAACACAATACTTACACAATTATTTTTCCATTTATACTGAAGACTTTTAAGTACATCCGATAATTTGAGCAAGCTTAGGATCGCAGACAATGTTCCGACAATGATAAATATAAGGTACATTGCCTCAACAATATCCAGAAAGTTAACGCCTTTAAAGTACAGAAGTGCATACACATTGTATACATATTCACCAGTCATCTTGTCATCATGTTTCATGACAATTCCAAGAATTAGCATCACCAATGCAGATAACTTCAAGAAAAAATAAAAATATAAGTAAAATAAAATTACAACAAAATGAAAGTGTGGATGTTTTCTTTTTGCATGCAAAAATAGAAATAATAAGTAAAAACATAAGAATTAGATCTGTAAAAACGCTATATTTATATTAAAACGTTTGATAATTCTTGATAAGAAAAAATGATTTAAACACTGTAAGTAGGAAGACCAGTTTTAAGAATTGTAAGGATTCCGAAAATTGCATCTATTAGAAGTGAGTTTGTTTGAAATGTTCTACATAAATGGTTTTGACTTTAAATTAGCGCTACGTATAAAGAAATAAAATATTAATGTCATTGTTAAACAGGTAAGAACTATTATCCGTTAAAAATAGCACAGGACACACAATGTTTACAACTTTCACAGCAAGTATAATAAAAATAAAGAATTGTTAAAATCATACATGTACATAAATTACATTTGTTACCCAATTTGTTTCACGATAACCAATCTATAAAAATACAACTAGTAAAACAGACAACTTTTTAATGAAGATTTTACTAACCAGATTGATGATTGGAAAAATAATTTTCTTTTCAAAGACAAGTACGTTTCTGCAGAAAAAATATAAAAATATTAAGTGTTTATTTTTATATTTGAATGACATTCTCATTAAGTTGAAAAAAAATCATTTTTATTACCTCCATCCTTTTTCCATTTTGAATAGCTTTTTTAAAGCGTGTATATATTTATCATTAATAAGTGGTATAAATTTTGTTTTCCTCAGTTTGTAAAGTATCAGTGAAATCTGGACAATCTGCAAACATTAAAAAAAATAGAAAATCGCCCAATAGCAAACAATTAAAGATAATCTTTTATATAAATTATTGTTCACAGTCTCATTTAAAACAGATATAAAAGAAGTTAAACCGGAAGTCACTTTACACGCCGCGTGTTCAGTACATGGACTGTTTCTGTTAAATTTAAATAAGTTTTCTTTAAATCTTCGTATTCCAATTATGCTTCATTTTTATTAGAGCGTACATGAAAAAAGAAATAAACACGATTCAGTAATTAACCCCGGGATATCTCGAAGTTTTATTGAGGTCCCCCACAAGTTCTTAAATTCAAATTTTAATGGCACATAGACTCAAATTCTTAAGTCTCGTTGTCAAAATACCTGTCCTCTATAAAAGGTTTCCTAAATATTTTCAGTTTTATTTTAAAAACCGGATATACAATGCTAATAAATGAACGAATATCAATAGTTTTAATACTTTCTGTCATAAATGGTCTCGTATACTTTAATTTAAAAGTTTAAGCAACACAAAAATGCTGAAAACAAATACTCTCGTTTTATGCCCTTCGATCACGTTTTAAATTTAGTCCTTAGAGGTAGTTTATAATATTAAAAAGTATGTTAGTGACCAAATAAATTTTTCTACCAAAGTGGAATCTATTGAATTCATGAAAATAAAACGAAAAAGCGCAATACATTGAGACAAATGGATGTGAAATATACTTACGAAGCACACAATTGTTAACACAGACATGGAAATGAATATACCGCTGTATATGTCTAATCTGCTTAGCACAGCATCTTTACAGGTCTGCAAAAGAAATCGATCGTAAAAAAAAAACCCCAAATTATCGAATCAAATTTTTCATATAAAACCAAGGCAATTTTGCTTTAACAGGGATCTCCACTATGACTTTTGATTCAATTCATACCGATTGTACATTTGAAATGATTAACATATTTTGATAACTCTGTTTACAGAAAATCGAATTGATATATAAACCAGAGGCATTTCAGTGGATGACCTGGTCAAATGGTTTCTGGATAGAAGATTTTTAAAGATTAACTCTATATATTCCTATGTTAAAATTAAAATTTGACCATCCCCCCCCCCTTGTAGCCACACCCTACCCCCCAGGGGTCATGATTTTCACAACTTGCATTTGCACTACCTGAGGATGCTTCCACATAAGTTTCAGCTTTCCTGGTTGAACAGTTTCTGAGAAAAATATTTTTAAAGATTTACTCTATATATTCCTATGTTAAAATTCGACCCCCCATTGTATCCCCACCCTAACACCGGGGGTCATGGTTTTCACAACTTTGAATCTACACTACCTGAGGATGCTTCCACACAAGTTTAAGCTTTCCTGGCCTTTAGTTCTTGAGAAGAAGATTTTTGAAGAATTCTCGAAAATTTTCAATAATTCCTAATTATCTCCCCTTGTAAAAGGGCGTGGTCCTTAATTTTCACAATTGTCAATCATCTTAGCCTAAGGATGCTTTGTGCCAAGTTTGGTTGAAATTGGACCAGTGCTTCTTGAGATGTTGAAAATGTGAAAAGTTTACGGACAGACAGACAGACGGACATACAGACGGACAGACGGACGACAGACAAAATGTGATCAGAATAGTTCATTTGAGCTTTCAGCTCAGGTGAGCTATAAAAAGGTTGGTGTTAGACATCTTATTCATGGACTATCACATGTATTAATTAAGTTTCTTGTTCCTTGTTCTTAAATTTCAAAGAAATATGTTCTCTTTTAAAGTATAAAACAGTATTTTCTTTTTCTTAAAAAGTTGATTATGCAGCTATGCCTTGAAAAAATATGCGTACTCTTCCATGATTTAGATCCCACTGCTTTAACTCCGTACAAGTAGCATTAGTCTCAACGTAAGGTTCAGTTAGAGGATTTTCTTTGCAGCAGAAAATTGGGATCTGATTAGGGGATGATACATATTGTAAAAGTTCTCCGTATGTATAACTATATATTCCGCAGCATTCAGCCTGTAATTATAGATATTTATATCTGTAAAAAATCATTATTTTGGTTAAATAATACCAATTTCTCTCTCTCTCTCTTTCTCTCTCTCTCTCTCTCTCTCTCTCTCTCTCTCTCTCTCTCTCTCTCTGAGAGACTAATATTCATTTGTACATATAACTGCCTGACTAGCCAGGAATGGCGAAAACGTTTGCAGTAAATAGGATCAATTTGAGAATTTATTCTGGATATTTATTATTTTTGAATAATTGAAAACCTTGCCGATTTATTTTTTGTTGGAAAATTATATATATATATATATATATATATATATATATATATATATATATATATATATATATATATATGAATGATGGCAATACCAAGTTTATTGTCCCCCAAGACACAACTATTTCACGAGGCTTCGCCTAGTTGTGTCTCGGGGGACATTAAACTTGCTATCGTCTGAATAGTGAGAAATAGGTATTTCATTATACTAAAATAAAATTATTGATCGGCAATGCAGATTTTCTTGAAGGTAAACAAATTAAAGTTATCGGAATTTGAATTTCACGTGGCGTTCCGAGTTTAAAATCGAGGGAAATCAAATGCCACCGGTGAATAGCTTGGATGAATATTAACCACGGACAGATAGCACGGAAACTATTTCACGATTAGATAGAATAACATGGTTATTCGTCGTAATTTTACATAGAAAATATTAATGTATATATATATATATATATATATATATATATATATATATATATATATATATATAACACTGTGCCGGATAATTATGCCAGTATCAAGGTGGCATTTTTTGCACGCGTCTAAGCTGCATATATCGAAAAATTCAAATAAGCCATATGATAGACCATTACTTAGTTTACAATCACCTTTATTATGGCTGAATATCCCTGTCAGATGAGATAATTACCTTTCAAAACTAAATTTCTTCCGGAAAATAGTTTTTCCAATAGGAAAAACAGTGTTCCTGTAGAAAATTATAAATTTCCTATCGGAATACAAGAACTTCCTATAGTAATTTTAATTCCGATAGGATTTGATAAAATCCGGTAGGAAATTTTTATTTCCTATAGGAAAACTACCTGTCTTAGTCAAATTCCTACAGGAAAATAATAGCTTTATTCTACAGGAAAAATAATTCCTCTAGGATTATAAGAAAATCCTATAGGATTGTCAATATTCTTGTAGGAGAATCGTTTCTCCTATGGGAATTATCTTTTTCCTATGGATTATTAGTTTTTTGAGGTAAATATCTCACCTGTCAGATGAAACACACTAAAACAAAAGTGGTTGTATACTCTCTAGACAATGGTCTATCATTTAGTATATATGAAGACCGGTAACACGGTCGAAATATTTTGAAACAGTGTTTTAAAGTGTTTATATATACATATATATATATAATGCGTAAGGTGCTTAATAGTAAGATATATAATTATTACCACAGCAAATAAGTGACTCCAGACCCCACTGGCTGTATTTGAAAAGAAATTAGAGAGGTCTGCATAATATCTAAACTTTTGTAGAAACACGGACATTTCGTACTCCAATTTGTAGCTGATCTAGGGAAAAACATATAAAATAAATATAATAAAAATGGTTTTACAAAAAATTATTTTTTGACAATATACTACACATTATTTCTAAAAGAAAAACCGGTATACAAACTGCTAATTAAAAAAAATCTATATTATCAATTAGACTGTTTTATTATATCAATCGACGTCAATATCTAAATATTTTTGTAGTTTGTCTACTAATGATTCAAAAGTTAAAAAAGTAGGATTTCAATTATTAAATACAAATATAATGCAAATTACATGAAAATAAGAGTAAAACCACGTATTTGCACGAGAGTTTTACGTAATACTCACCGAATCTTTAGATTTCCCCCAGAGACTAGTACCAACAAGCACCAATAAGCAACAAATGGCAGTTAATATTATTTGCTGAATTAAAGAAAACCGAAATTTATACACGAGATTGTGTTGTAATATTATTTGAAATTCTATTTCAAAATTTGCGTCCTTTAATTTTACCTTGAATTGAATTTTTTCTTATTCATACGAGGGTTGCTTTAAAATTACGAAGACAGAACACTTAACTTATGTGTACAAATCAAAAAGCGAAATCATTAGATCATGGTTCTCAGTCCCTACATGGACATTATATATATGACATTTTATCAAAGGATCGAGGAGTTGGTTGATTGGATTTTTTTATAGGTCTCATTCTATTGTATGTTTGAAATCATTTTAGAAATAAAAGGGTGCATTGTAAAGAATGTTCACTGGATGTTGAAGAAATATTATACAAGTTAAATATCTTTGTTCTACAAGATAAATTTCTTTTTTGGTAATCGTTTGTTAGAACACAATAATAGTAACTTACAAATACATGAAGACATTTAGAGTTTGTTCTCAGTGTGAAAAATCCTATGCAGGCAACAAAGAGAATAACAAGAGAGGACGATATCATAAAGGCCGACAGGGACTCTCGAATGTGGTTAAAAGACAATCCATCAAATGTTAGAGCACTCCAGAGAACATCCTTGATAATTTCGTGGTCGAAAACTTTATCGTACAGGAGAACGAATCCTTCAATAAAAAATCCAACTGCAAAAAGCTGTAAGAAATTGAACCAAATTTACTTTAAAAACCAATCAAGGAACATTCTGTATCTTACAATGCCAATTTTTGTAATGTATAAGGGTTTAAATAAAATAATGTAAAAATGATAGCAGAATAAGCAACACTGCGACTTAAGTCTTTGTGTTTTAATTAACTTTTTTATTCTATGACAGTAACCTAGACTTAAATTTTAATTTACAGCCAAAAATTTGTAATACTTTTTTCTGATAAGAGTATTTGATGACTGTTTCATAAAAAATTATTAGTAAAAATGTGAACCAGTAACATAAATTGAAAAAAGAACAGCTGTTAGAATTTCTGTTCGATTTGCATGTTCTCAATCTCTAATTTATCCAACTTGAAGAACAAACAATCTCATGAGAGATAAACATTTATGGTAGGAGTACGCTGTCTACAATCAATCTCCGTAGACTATTACCTGCAGCGTCGTCCTTCATTTAAAAGTCTTTGAAATACAGGAGCACAATCAGGTACAGCTAGTCAGCTGGTCTGTGTATAATGTTTTTTATCTATATGTGAGAGGAGACCTGCAGGTCTCACAACACTATTTTTCCGAAGGTTCACGTCAAAACATGGCTGAGGCAAAATAATTCCCGAATTCCCCAACCTTTTTAAGGGGTTTTCCGCCAGCGACAGGGACTGTATTTTTTTTATGAGATGAAAAACAACATGTTAGATGCCTGATTTTCCCACTTTCGTAAAAATACGAGGTCACTTGAATTTTTGATGCCAGTTGTTTCGGCAGGGGGTGAAAAGGCTCGGACATGATTTTCAAGCACATGTGTAACTTTGATGTAAACAAACTTTCGTGCCTTTGTGGATGGCTGTGTGTTTTCTGATACTAAATTGTTTAAGAACGATTGTTTTAAAAGTTGTAAAGCGGGATTTTCCCAGAAGTTTGCTTTAAACTGACTACCCGTGTCTAAAGTTGCGTAATTTTGGTAAGAATATTATAGTAAAAATTAATAGTGGTGTGCAACCTAAATGTACTCCACTGCGCTCAACATCGCTGATGTTGTTTACCTGATGTTAACTTACTTGACCTTTCGTAATGACACTGGTCTCAACCATGCGTGTCACGTCATAAATATTCGATAATCATAGTCGACGGGACTATGTGTGCCATTAAACTTTCTTTATGCGAAAGCAGTATTAGTACTTTGTAATTTCATCGGATATTTTTCTAACCTATTAAAGCTATACACGCTATAATTTGCGTCAATTTTGAATGACGGGGAAAATGCATGCGTTTGATTACTTACAAAAGTTACCTTTATGCTGTTAATTATAATGCTCAATTCGATCACATAATAAAGATATCAAATTTTAAACAATAAGAAATATTTATTTTCCTACCAGGAAAGTAATGCCTCTTCATGAATATCAAATCTATCACGTGATATCGACAGCTAATTTTAGACTATCATACACAACATGGTGAAGGGTCAACCCCTTCATAATTGATGAAGTTTCACGAAGGAAAGGATATAATATTTTTCATTACAGCATAAATTTGTCCTATATACGATTACAAACAAAAGAAAGCATGTAATATATGTGTTTTCCCGAAGGGATATTTTTAGTTTGTGCGAGTGTTACCTTATTTAAGGTATCCGATCCATAATAGCCACAGATTCATTGAATCTGGATGCATAACAGATATATATGGGCTTCATACTTAGTATACTTGGACATAATTTTCATGTTTAAGTGTCAGTATGTAAGAGCAGAATATCTCCTTATAATTGACCTTTTCCTTTTTTTGAAGAGTTGCTCCCCTTTGCTTTTAGCTTTTAATTTATAAAAATTAATTCTAAAAAAATATATACGGCATAAAATTTATTTTCAATAGTTTTTCTATTCCTAATGATAAAATATATCTTTTCACCGAAACATTTATTGATATTCTTAATATTTAATATTTTATTTTAAAAAATGTGCATGTCCCCATAGACATTAATGCAATTTTCATTAATTAATTACTGCTTAGATAATAAATTTTTTGAAAATTTCTCTCGGTAAATCTTTTTCTATCCTAAAATGCTTTAAATTAATATCAGAGTATTTAATACATGATTGGTATTCAGGGTTAGAAAAATAAGGTCCTAATATGGGTCGGATACCTTAAACATTCAAAAGTAATGGTAATATGTGAATGACAAAGGTATTAAACGCATAATACATGTATATCAACAACTGTTAAACATTTACAAAAACGAGACGGGTATGTAATTAGGCAAACAATAACGACCACCTGATTTCCTGCGGACATGCGCAATGAGGTCAATTTTGCTCTTCCTTCATCAATATTCATGAAAAAGCATTACTTTCATGTTAGGAAAATAAACAATTAAAATTCTTTATCTTTGTAACGAGATGGAATTCACCATTGTAATTTACAGAATAAAGATAACTTTTATAAGTAAACTAACACATTAAGTTTTACCTATATTTGCGGGAATTTCGCCACTAACAATGTCTCGTGATATGTAAATGAGTCTTGTTCGATTTAAATTTTCATATGCATATATTTCGTTGTACTTTGACCAACCCAGTTTATTTATCTATTTCTTTTTTTTTTCATTGAAAGACGCTGTTAAAACGACATTGCGTCAAATCATCGCAAAAAACCCCAAACAATTCATGCTTTATGCATTGATCACGATGTTTCATTTTCATTCATTATCAAACTCATTGAAACTGTATAATTCATTGCATTAATAGAGGTTGCTGGCATATGTAATGGAATTTCATCCTTTATGTTTTTAAACTAATTATCAAATCAGAATGATTCCTGAGAAAATTGCCGTAAAAATGAAAGCTTACGTTGTTTGATTTGTACATTAATTTATTGATAAAAAATGAAGAGGCTTTGTTCATATCAAGCATAACAAGAAATGTGATGGATATATGTAATCATATACTGTTACAGTTTTTGTCCTAATTTAAGGAACGGTCCATAATTTTTTAAAAAGAGTATTGATTGTAAAATGTATAATATTGTATCATAATTTTGGTTTGACTTAGCTATAAAGATTGTGCAAGCCATAGCAAAAAGGATAGTTTTAGAAAAATATGAACACTTACCAGTAATATAATTGAAATAATTATTACACCCTTTGAATAACTCCACCTGAAAAAGATAAAAGTAAGATTAACAAATTAGTTTAAAGTGATTTTTTTTATTTATTCTACCTTATATAAAGATTTATCTTTAATTTGATGTATATGTAGTTCTTACTTTTTAACTTTTTGGCAGCAATTGTGCTGCATACTTTCTTGCAATTCATCTTTGGAATTATTTTCTACTTTATCATTGGAATTCTGGCTGTTCAAACTCCGGATATGCAAAATTGTGAATATGATACATAAAATCTATAAACAAAGGAATAAAAAAAATATGTTTTAGTTAAAAAGCAAGGTAATCAATTATGTTGAATATATTCAACAATTTGTGAATACAATAAATACACAAAGCTCTGAAAATCTAATTTAATAAATTCAATTTATTTTCACTCAAACCGTCAACGTGACGGTACATGAGGTACATATATACAAATATTTACAAATGTAGATATATAGCGTCAGAGGTACATGTACAGTACAAATTAGAGGAAAAACGGGGAAAAAGTACAAATGTTCAAGGAGGACAGACTAATTCAAAAATTTCACGTATAAATAATTTTTTGGGTAGTTTTTAAAGTTTTAAAGTAGACATTATTCACAAAATTTAAAGGTGTTTGGTCTATCACAAAATATAGGTTCCAAGTATTTTTGTCTGATGCATGAAAGAGCATTACATTTTAATATAAGTTGCATTTCATCGGCTATTTGATTATTATTATTATTACATAAGGCACAGCCTTAGTCATTCATTAAGAGGAATGTCTAACCATCTACCAGTTTCTACAGGAAGTCGGTAATTTGACGTTCGAAATTTAACAAGTATTTTTCGAAGTTTTGATTGTAAAATACTCAAAACCTTTTTATATCAATAGGATGATAATTGATTGCTTAATTCATGTATATCTTGCATAACTATAATTGAGGGGACGTGAGATGATTTTAATTAAGTAGTTGTATTCACAAAACCATAAAGTATAATTAAGCAATTAATAACATTACCTACGAGTAAATCAATCAATGTATGATTATGTCAGTTAATACAAAGCAGATTATTAAAGTTACTGTAAACTGTTGTTAACGACGTCATAATTTGATGCGAGCTTGAGCAATATCAATTATGGAATTATCAAATGGCGGTAAATAATAATCAGAAGAATTTTGTTCTGAACATGGGGAAGGAAGTTGTATAGTTTTTTGTAAAACTGAAATTTTCTTTCAGCTTTAGAATAACATTGTAAGAATCAAAAGCAGTATTCAAAATTTCAAATGGGTCTCTTGAAAAATATCATGATCGATCTTTTGCAGGCAAGTACATTTTCTAATAGCAAAATTAATAGCAAATACTGTGAACGTGGCTATAATGTCATATATTTGTTAACTTTTTTAGGTTAAGGCATTTGAATTTGTTACCGGCCGCCAGAAAGTGGTCAGTATATGATATGAACGTTATAAACTAGCTGTGTATTTCTGCGTAGGTATTATGAACAAGTCTCATTCAACCAGACGCTATGCAACGCTTAAAAGCTTTTTGGAGAGAGAGAGAGAGAGAAAGAGAGAGAGAGAGAGAGAGAGAGAGAGCCTCTGGTCAAACAGTGCAAGGAATTTATTTCTTTAGTGCATTTTTCTGCATTTTCAGAAATAAAAAATAGAAATGCAAAAAGGAAAATTCATGGGGATTTTTATTTGCGTTACGTACGCAAAAGTACTAATCTAATTGGTTTTTGGGCATCATCGAAAAAGGTATTCTACCCATGTGATATTTTTGTGTTGTTATATTTGACCTTTACTAATTCTAAATAAATATTTTTCTTTTTTATCACCATCTTTCAAAAATTGTAAAAAAATTACGGGTCTTGAATAAAAGGATCATTGATAAAAAGCCAAACCCACATCAACAAAGAGGCAAAACAATATTAACTGTTGAAATATAATTAAACATCGCATTGTATATAAGTGTATATACTTACTCCAAAGACAATAGAGAACGATATTCCAATGAAAAATCCCGTAGAGTAGATTCTTAACTGAGAAAGTATTACATCCAAGCAAGGCTGTAAGTAAACATGTTTTTGAAAAAATCAATACCAAACAAATTTTGATAAACTTTACACTAGCCCTTTCCACCTTTACTTTTATTCTAATATAGGGAGAGCAAATAAACGGTTAATTTGGTCTGTGAATTTATTATTTTCAAATAGTAAATCACATGTTGCTAAATTGATCTATATTTAAAACGATAGAAGTGTGATAAAGTGCCAACATCTTACGGTATTTGGGTTGCTGCACATAACCTCGTTATATAAAAAATACTCTGTTGTATCATACAGGCTATGATGGCAGCAGGTGTAAGGTAATGCACCACCACAATACGTTGTTCCGGAAAGCATATCACATAGGTCATTCGAAGAAGCAACGCCACAACATTCTAACTGTAAATGTTCATGAAAGACATTGTACTTATGTACTCCAGTGTTCGTGGTACTCATGTTCCCCCGTTCAAATTTTATTTTTGTTTATCATTTTATTTACTTACTTCTCCGAAAAATATACGCCATGGTCTGCCTAGGTAACCAAAGTTCCTTAATAGATTTGCCATTTTGTACCGCAGGTCGGTGTTAACCTATTATAACAAAGACTTTTATCTACATTATAATAAGGTTACTTCAAAAAGTTACTGTAAACCAACTTTTATTCGCATGCGAGAAATTTTTGCGAGGTTTGCGAGAGCCTTGTCGTCGCGAATATTTCTCGCCGCGACCAGTCCTTCTCGTATGTTTGCTATAACAACACGAGTCTAGATTAGGCTTGGTCGCGAACATTAGTCGTCGCGAACCAGTTTATCAGAAATAAATCGTGATATAAAGTCGTCGAGAATAAAAGTGGGTTTACAGTACTGCTAGCATATGTTAACTAAGTACTCCATACTCTAAACTGATTCATTATAGTTTAGATCAACAAAATTACATGCCATTAATTATGTATTACAACTGACTTTTGCTTATTGGAAATGCCCTTTTCAACAAAAGTACGAATTAGTTACAACTTGAAAAAGATATGTCTTATGTTCAATGAAAGAGTTATAAAAGATTGGACTTTGGAGTAAAAGTTTCTTCTTAACATAAAAGGTAACTATCCTGCCCTTAACAATATCAAAAGAATTCTTTTTTTTTACTCTTTTTTTTTTTTTTTTAACTTTTTTTATTATTAAGGAATGACTGTTGAGTTGGGTATTTTTTACAAAGGTCACACATCGTAAGTTATATTTCTGCATTAGGAAATCTTAATGACATGTGCATGACAAACATCTTGTCAATTTTGTCTAAGCATTTTGAAGAGAAATTTTAATGCGCATTTCGAATGCATTTCTTTAAATACACATCAAATGCAATGTCATAATGATTGCAGATTTATTACTGTATATCTCATACACCATTTACTTGTATATTTTGACTTTTGCAAATGTCATCAGATTTATAGTATGTAAAAACTTCATTGGTAAAGGTATGTCGAATATACATGCAGTAAAAACATAGTAGTGATTTATCTACATAGATGAAATATAAACTGCAAAATGTGTTGAAATAAAAAAAAAATTCATGTCTTAAATGAATCCATTTCGAATGTTTTAAAATGTACATGTACATATAAAAAGAAACTTTAAAATAGAAGTAATATATTACCTGTGTAGCGAAACCAATCACTATTCCTAGTACTGTCACTTCAGCAATAAGCATAAGCACTTTCAAAAATGTTATCTTCAAGGAAAATAAAATTTGAATTGATACATGCATAATTATAATGGTGGACAAATCATTCGTTTACGTAAACAAAATTAAATAATTAAAATTAATAATATTTCAAGGGTACTTTATTTTTAAAATTTCCTAACATAATTTCTTAGATTCATACATTAATCGTAAACCTATTTGAAAAAGTTTAATTTTTTAATCTTTAGAGATTAAATATATTATTAGTGTATAGTAATGAATCCTAAAAATGAGCTTAAATCGAAGTATTGCTCACCAATTCGCTTTTGGTCTTGCTTTGTAGAATGGCGTCAGAAATGATAGCTAGACTGTTAAGTACAAATGCAATGGAACCAAGAACAATCATAGCAATACCAAATCCTTCAATGATGTTCCGAAAATTCACACCAAGTATGTATATGAAAACGAAAATTCCTCTCAATTCCTGTCCTGTAAGTTTTGTGTCAGTAAGAATCATCGTTCCTAACACAACAAGACTTAGTCCAGAAATCTGTTCAAGAATAAATAGCTGATTATTTTTATTATCCATATAATAAAAGCCGGCCTCATTTTTATTACAACATTTTCTTGGGTATCTAGTTTTAACATCTTTTTTATTTTATAGAATCCAATTTTTATTGATACTTACACATGAGAGAATTCTCAATATATTCGCCACAATTAACATTCGGTCACTAAAAGATAATGGAATATTTTTTCATAATAATTTAAAATTGCATTCAACTGATTACTTGTCATCGTAAAAATATGTGATTATATTCTGTGCCGTCTATATTTATATGTGTTATATTTACATTTGCAAATATTTTTCCTTATATGAACCAATAGAAAAGCGAAAACGTTCAATTCTGTATGAACGTTTTCGTGACGTCACAATAATCATAGCACGCGCTAATCGCTTGTCGCTTGGATTATTGTAAACATAAAATCTCGGTAATTTTAACAGTTCTGAACGATTTGTCTCTTTCAAACGTAAATATAAGTAATAAACAGCAATGTTAAAAAGTTCACCGGGATATGAAGTTGGTTGGAACGTGATCAAATCTACTGAGAAGCCCTTCGGGCTTCACAGGATTTAATCACGTGACCAACCAACTTCATATCCCGGTGAACTTTTTAAATTGCTGTTTATTTCTTAAATAAAAATTACTTCTTCAAAAAGCAGTTAAAGATCTATAATTGTTACAATTCATTGCATATTCCTTTTTTATCCTTTAATATTCTTAAAGAAAACCGCCTAGGCAAATAACATCATGCCCTCCACAGAACTTGCCTATTTCTTAAAACAAATGACTCAATATCACTCTGCAATATATCAAAAATAAGTTTAATGAACTACAAAGATTATATTTTTAATTTTTACCATATAAGATATTATCTTAAAATCGTTCTAAAAATGTCAAACAATTGAACAAGGAACTGTCAAAGCACTGGTCCAAAACAGGAAATCAGCTGAGTTAGGGCCATATATGTATCTATGATGTGAACATGATATTTGTATATGACCTTAGACCAGGGTCATGACACTATAACATTGTTGTAAGTTTTACCGTGCCAATGCTGACTTCTTGACCATCGAGATTAATGTCCGTATTAGTGCAAAAGGGAATCTCTGGCTGGTCATCTGGCTATAGATAAAGTCAACCACGCCAAGTTGTACGATCTGAATCAAGGGAAAAGTATTAAATGTTTACGTTAACGGGTTTTTTTCTCACGCGCATAGAATACATGTATTTCTATTAACGACTACTTGTCCGATTTGAGTATTTGAGACTTTGCTAATGGCATTATTTAACATTCTATTGACATCTATATGTAAAGGATCCGATGAATGCATTTCGTTCATGTTGTTTTTTTATATAAAGTTTAACTTACAAATGTTAAAACTGTAGTATACCTGATCAAACAATTATTATAATTATAATGTTACTAGGCAAGATTAATTTTCAAAAATACCTACCCCCTTCCACCCTAACTCCAAGCTTTTTGTTCTTACTCTATGTAGTAGTACATGTACATATGTAACACTGATTCACTGATTCATCAATAATTGCAAGATTGAAAAGTTTGCAAAGTATGAAAAAGTTGTCATTGCCCGTCTCTAACTCATCAAATATTCGATTATCTAATAAAGTTGGATTAAAACGACTTCTAATCATTTATTTAACAATATACATACCTCAATGATAAAACAAATAGCAGCAAAGCAGGCAAATGTTGTTAAATACGATCTCATGGCTGTAGCAAACTTCCCCCAACATATTTCACCATACCGGTTGTACTACATTAAAAAGAATATTCAAATTCTTGTCAGATAAAAATGAAAATACTGTGGTTTCATCAATATTCGTCGAATACAAATTTTCGTGGATTTCGTTGTTAAGTTGATCCACGAAATTAAATGCTCATCGAAGAACAATATCAACTAACATTTTGTATTGATAGGGTCATTGGCCACGAATTTACGTATCCTTGAAACTGTGGTTTTCAGAAAATCCACGAAAATTGATACCCACGAATATTGATGAAACCACAGTAAATAAAGTGATAAATATTAATACCGGTTTATCGGATTCTAATTAACTTCAATATTGGTTATTATTTTCGTTTTACGCTATATTAATTATTGAAATTGCTTGCCTTCAGGTGTAAGACAATTCGAGAATCGTAAGTTCATGTGAAAGATATTCCTATCAAAACTAAAATCGAATCAAATTGTTCAATTTTATTTATTAACTTTTTTGTATTAACCAATGATGTCCGATCCAAGGTATATGCCCGTGATGTATGATGAATCGTCCTACACTTTACGCAATGACGTTAAATAGACATCCAGCGTTCTTGGTTATTCCGTTCTGGAAAGTTCTATTCCATCCTTTCACCAGAGGTCGCGCTTTGCAAGCAAACATCCATCAAAACTAAAATCGCCCATTTAAGAAACGAATTATCTTAATTTATTTTTCAAGATTTGTTCAATCTTTACTTTAATGTTTACTCTTGGTAAGTACCCAGTAAATATTAACATGCCATTCAAAATAAAAAATATATATAACTGGTAACTAGGTAAACACGTGTTGGTTGCTTAATTCCTGTGTTTGAGAGAGTTATTTATAGTGTAACGATTTTGATAGGATTATTGATAAATATACGGGATTAAGTGTGCTCGTGCGGAACAGGTAGTTTACCTGTGTGCAGGTATTAGGAAATTAAAAGTCATTCGAGGTTTGGCTGCTTTACGTGCAACAGCCCCACCCCCCACCCCGTCCCCCCTTTACATTCACTGTATATATGTATCTAATGTTTTATTTTTTTATATTTAGAATGTTGATTATGAAACCAGAAGATAGTAAATGTACTTGTTGTAAAATTTAAATTAAAAATGGAATCTGTTGCCCAAACGCAGGCGAACAAGTTCCCACATGCGTTATCTTTGAGTTTTTAATTTATAAATGATTTATGTTCGTTTGACTGGTGAATAAGACCATAGTTTCATTGCAAGTATATATTTTGATGCTTACTCCCACTGACTTGGATTCGCCAAAGCGTGTCCACCACTTACCCTCATTTTTGCCCAATCGTGCTGGTTTATCGAACATGAAAGTAGGTTTTTAATTACTTTTACAATAATTACTTATCAATATGAAACGTGTTGAAATAACAAAGGTGTAAGCAACTAATCTGGTGCAGGCATTTTATAGTTTATTGGCAAAATGTCTTAATCTATAAGTATATTAGTTTGATCTGAAAATACACGTGCACAAAAGACTGACTATTCTTAGTAACGAGATACAGGGACCCCAGTTTCCGATCCAACATTACATAAAAAGGACGAAGTTAATTAAGCACCTCCAAGTGAACAGATTAATGTATTAAAATTAGTGCATCGTACTCTGTTTGATTTTGTTCTTCTTACAGTATACGTATATAATCGGATTTCAATTCACAGTCTTTAGTTATAATTAAATCATTAAAATGAATTAACTTCAGGTCATTTTTGTTTACTGGACCCAATTTAACAAAATATAACATCATAAGTCACTCGTATACTCACTCCGTAAATGTAGTTACATTCATATATGTAATAATAGCTTGGGGTAATGTATCTGTCCGTTATACCACAACAGCCAAGCTTAATGGAAAAGACAATAAAGCATAATATGTTACGGTATTCTGTACAATTACCAACCTTTAAGACTAAGACAAATTAAATCAAATATTGACAATGGTTTCATCAGTTATTTATTAAGAATGATTGGAACCGGTTTCAAAATATGGAATAGATTACAAACAGTCGAATTAAAGTCTTAGTAATAATTCAAAGTTATATGTACATGTAGGTACCTGCGTAATACTAACTGATACTGAACGAGATTTCAAATAAATGTTAATTATTTTTTTATTCAATTAGTTTTTAAAACTCTGAACGTATTGTTTTTAAAAAGAATACGTATATGATATTCTTATTTACTTATGGAATTAGAAAATACCCTTAAATGTTACAGTTTGAGTCTGTATTGATAAGTATTTTGCATATCTTTAATGCAACATTTCTTTTTGTTCGATGCATAAAATGTGCAGGTTGTCGATCAGTGTATAACTATATTTAATAATTCAAACTTATTTCTAAAAAAATAAACAAAATTAAAATTTGTCTTTTAAAAGTATCGTTCCAAATAAGTGATATTTCACTTGTACTTTCAATTTCATCACGTATAATTTGTTTGTCCTATTATATCAGTTAAATGTCCAGCGTATGATACATCACAGGGCGAAAAACAATCTTTAAGCAAGTCCTTAAAGGTGACTTAAAGGTGGCGTAAAGGTGGCTTAAAGGATATACAATCTTTAAGCCACCTTTAAGTCACCTTTAAGCTGAGCTTATAGGTCCTTAATGTCCAAACTTCTTTAAGTCACCTTTAAGCCATCTTTAAGCCACCTTTAAGCATCTTTAAGTGGCATTTACGCTCCCTTTAAGTTGTCTTTACACCATCTTTAAGTTCCCTTTAAGTCAGGTTTGATCAAGCTGAACAGATTCATCTTGAAAACATATATTAAATGCAAAAGCTCTTTTATAGGGATGGGAGGGGTGATCCGAGTGATGATATAATTTCCAAGGAAGGGGGGGGGTGTTCCAGGCGGTTTTAATTGTCGCTCCATTAAACACAGATCGCTATCATCAACACCGCTCCAATGGACACAGATTGCCGTTATAAAATTCTTTATAATTTTTTTTTTCAAAATGATTGTAGGGGTGAGCGCAGTCTCTATATCTAAATCTGCGCATGAAATTATATTAAAGTATGTTTGTTTCCTATTATAAATTCATCGGTGAAATCAAACTCTCTCTCTCTCTCTCTCTCTCTCTCTCTCTTTCTCTCTCTCTCTTTCTCTCTCTCTCTCTCTCTCTCTCTCTTAGTTCAGCCGGTTATTAAACAACTGATAAAAAAATGAACCAAAAATGCATGATTTAATTTAATCGGTTTCAGATATGTATTTTTTTCAATTTTAATTATTTCTAGGTCTAATTCTAGATATGCTAGATACATGTTAAAGATGAAAAGACTCTCAACTGCCTTGATTATATCGGGCGGGATATTACCGCTTTGTTTGTCTAGACATAGTTTTGTTCGTTTGTGTATATCTAATTAGAGTCTATTGTTTGTCCAAGTTAAGAAAACCCCTGGAACTAACACAGAATATACAAGATATACACAACAGGTGTGTCGTGTGCCCAGGTGCATGTCAGGGTTTCTAAAGGCGTTGAAATCTTAGTATGTACGTGTATACGATAAGTCTAGTGAATGAAAGTTTATTTACATTTGTAATTCATTTTCAAAGTATTATTTCCTAGCTGTTGGTTTTAAAAATGTTACGTCTACAAATTAAAGATACATGTATGTAAGAGTAAAATCTAGAGGCTAATTAATTACTGTACCGGTGATCATGAATGGGGGTTAATTATTTAAATATATGTATAAGGGTAAATATGTCACATACCCGGCCTGGTACATCATACAATTGTATGTACAAGTATATGCATACATCATTTGCAATTGCCACATGCAGTAAATACGTCACCGGTAATTGGTAATATTGAAATTGTTATAGAATTGATAGTTTAAAAATCATGTATACAATTAACCATTTAAACAAATATCATTTTATTTGTTATTCTAGATCTGTTGTAAATGTATAATAATCAATATTATTAAAATTATTCATACTGGAACGGCGCCGTGATCATGAAAACCGGGAAATTGCGTAGAACTAATACCCTAGCTAATAGTTTCAATGCATTTAATAAAAGAAATAGTTTCATCTTCTTCCTTGCATTTAATTTCATTTAGCTATGAATTAGATGAACATAGCCTATATCTACTTGGTTTAAATTTATTAACTAAGTACTAGTAAGCCTAACGGTTTCCATTTAGGTATAATATATTTTTTTCACTGAAGACCAAGTTAAGTATTTCATTCTAAATACATGCATGCATTCAATTTAAAAATTAGATATAACTGATTGTTACAAACTGAATGGAAGTAAAAATCTTTTCAAGTAAAAAACATTGATTCAATAGCCACTAATTTATAGGATATAAAAACCTCCACTAATATATAAGTTGCCGTGGCGCAGAGGGAGTGAGGTGATGCTGGTAAACGAAGGGTCCAGGGTTCAATCCTCGTCTTGGTGGTATTGATTTTTTTTTTTTTTTTTTTTTTATTTTCTAGAACAAAAACCGTTTTTAATACCTTTTCTATCATAAAGCTAATACATTTTGTTGGTAAATTAAGCACAATATTGAATTAAAAGATTTTTTAATGGCTTAAAGGTGGCTTAAAGGTGGCTTAAAGGTAGCTTAAAGGTGACTTAAAGAAGTTTGGACATTAAGGACCTATAAGTTGTCCTTAAAGGTAGCTTAAAGGTGGCTTAAAGATAGTCTTTAAGCTGCCTTTAAGCCATCTTTACGCTTTCTTTAAGCCACCTTTAAGCAACACATATAGCTTAAAGGTGGCTTAAAGATCGTCTTTAAGCTACCTTTAAGCACCTTTAAGTTATCTTTAAGGAGAACTTAAAGATGGTCATTCATCCTGTGCATGTACGTTCATATTCAGTGTATTATTTACCGTTGAAAACATTGCATTCCATTCCTGAAAATTGTTTTTTAAATAGGTATCCCATGAATATATTTTTGTCAACTGCATATAAATATTTTGAAAGTCCATAGCAAGAGAACCACCAATCTATAAATAATAAAATCTTAGAATTAGATTAAACGCATGGTTTCATAAATTCACAAACACTGAACTCTCTCTCTCTCTCTCTCTCTCTCTCTCTCTCTCTCTCTCTCTCTCTCTCTCTCTCTCGCTCTCTCTTGAAGTACTTACACCATCACAGAGGACAATAAACATCGAAAAGAAAATGACGTCCACCAGTACAAAACACGTCAAGGAAGTCAGGTACTGAAAAATTGTCGTCATTTTGTCTATCAATACTTTCTTCAATAATAATACTTCAATTCACAGTTATTCAATTTAACAATCAGCCAATTAGCGTCAGTGATTCAATAAATAAAAGATACATGTATTTGATATTAACTTATAGCTAGTCAATCCGAGATGGGTTAAAAAAACGTTGAAATGTTCTTTTTAAAGAACGTCCTAAAAAAACTACGAGAGAGAGAGAGAGAGAGAGAGAGAGAGAGAGAGAGAGAGAGAGAGAGAGAGAGAAAAGAGAGAGAGATGATATAATAAGATGATATAAAGTTTATACCAATGCAACAAATATGCTTTTCCTGCAGAATATTCCTAGCAAACCAATGCATCCACTAAAGATATATAACGGAAAGAGACATATCGACGTCAACACCAGTCCATTGACAGTGGACCCAAGTCTAAGGTTTCCGATCCACAGCCGGTTAAGGATGCTGATCCAGCTTTCATTAATTACTCCCGTGTGGAGCTTCCAAACCAGACCCATCACAAAGTACCCCACTGACACGCACTGCAAAATTATTGCAAGTTAATTACATCTTATTGGTGTCGCTCAATCAAACAATATTATGTTTTCTTTGTAGGTTTATTTGGGTAATAATCTGACAGAAATGCACGGCAGGAAAAAAATGTAAGGAGGCAAAGGTTTTTTTCCTGCCGTGTATTTTAACTGTAATGAGCCCGATTAAATCATTAAAGAAAGAAGTTAAGCTATTTTCTTTACATTTCTTTTGGTCTATCTCCTAAACGATTTATAAAAAGAAAAATGTGTTCCATACAAGGAACAGTTAATCTTTCCAGTCTTCATATTTAATTTATACCACGACTATCTGGTTATCTGACAACAGTCTCGCATTTCCGTATTTCATTGTGGTTAAAAGATTCAAACGACAACGACAGTTTTGATAATTTAAACAAAATAAACTCAGAAGTGTGCAATGAGACACCAATGATAATATAAACCTTTTAGATTTAATGTTCTTGAATAAATATTGCCCCCCAACGCATCAACCACTACTTGAAGGTTGTGTTGAAAGAAATTTTATGAAATAATGAATATTCATGCTCGGGTGAAATAATTTCAAGGTGGTATGGGACACCTTTCGATATAGATGTGGATATTAAAAGTACATTATAATCCAAATACTTTCAACGGTTTAGAATTTTAAAATTTCACAACGTTTCACCCAAAATATGTTTTTAAAATGTTTGAAAAGGTAACAATAATTAATAAAAGCTCCAGCGGGATTCGAACTCATGACTTTCAGATTCGTTGTTAACCGATATAATGCATGTACCTATAATGATATTCACTCTAACTCATTGTGCTACGTTGTTACCCAATTATTTTTGGGGGAAAAAACATTTTTTTAAATTATACCTTATTTTATTGGGGTTTTTCGATAGGAAGTACGTCACAATACGGATGTGTCCCATTCAGTTTTTGTGTTTCTTGAAAAATTTGCATTTGAACATTTGTAAATATTTTTGTTATTTTGTACCTCATGTACCATTGATATGGTTTGAGAGAAATAAACATTCTGGAGAAAAACAGAGGAAAAAACCACCGGAAAGTGAATATTAATTAACATATATTACCTTAAGTGGCATCATCGCTTTTTTCCTATTTCTTATTTATTTCCAGAAAAATTGTAAAATTTTATGTACTTAGCATACACGATTATTGTACTGTCATGTTCAGAAACCGCTATATGCATTTTTAAAAATATATCAGTATATTTCCTTTTGAACTGTGTCCAAACGCGCCAGATGTTTGCATTAAATGTTGTCTTGAAATATTTCTTTTAATTGTTTATAAAAGTAAAACACATGTTATTATGGTATCGGTTGGTGAACGAATTCATTATATTCGAGTAGGCTACAAAATATTACTTGTACTCTAATAAAAATCATTCAAAGTAGATACATGTAACAAAATACTACTCACTCTAATAAAGATCATTCCCAGTACAGCAAGATTTACTGCCAGAGGGTATTTGCTGTTTTTGTATCTAGGGGTGCCTTTTATCACCTCCAACATCTTGCCCTGTCTGATACATAAAATCATGAACTTAAACAAATTATTTGAGCATTAAAAACAAAAGTATGATTATTGAAAAATTTGGGTGTAATTGAAAATATTTGTCGAATAATAAATGCTGATTAGTTTTAAAGAACTTGAAAGGTTCTGGTCCAAAGCTGAAAAGCTGAAAAAATTAATAATATTTTTTATATTTTTATTTTTAACAATGCTTTAACCAGTTATTTCTAATGTGTAATCAAATTTTTCTATGTTAGCTGTTGAGTTACAAGCAGTATATACGACGCTCAAATATATATTTTTTGCTATGTCATAACCATGGCCCGGTCCTTGTATTTATTAAGGTCTTCCGTTGGAATAGCGATTGTAGTTTTTTCTTTCTTTCTTTCTTTCTTTCTTTCTTATTCCCTCCCCCCTCTTTTTTTTTTGGCAGGATTTCTCAGAGATGACTGGATAGATTTTCTGAAAATTTTAGGGATGATAGAGAATGATAATACCTCAAAGCGTTGTTTTTCATTTTTTTTTAAATCCATTTTGGTCGTCCGTTTCCTGTCCCGAAACAAAAAACTTTGTTCCCTCGAGATCTCAGAAACGGTAAAGACTTCGACATTCAAACTTTGTGGGATGCTAGTCTTGTGTACGTAGATGTTTTAAACTACTTTGTTCGATTCGTCATAACTTCCGGTCGTCAACGAAAGTACTTCAAAAGTAATATTTTTGAAGGTTTTTTTTTTATATTTCATTTGATGTATATTTAAACTTTAAAATGCATTTTTTGGTGATTCATTTGGGATATGAAGGTGGCGACATTGCAGAAAAAATACGTAACCCGCCTTAGCGGGTTATGTAATTTTTGTTTTTTTTGCAATGATCGCTACCTTCATAACTCGCATAAATCACAAAAGAATGTTTTCTTATTGTTTATATTATCATCCTTCTGTAACAAATTAATAAATTGATTTTAAAAAGTTAGTATATTTCACTAAATTACTGTAAATGCAAATCAGTACGTTTGCTAAAAGAAACAGCCAAATCGTCCCCTATAGGAATTTAATCATTATGATTATTTCGTGCACATGAAGTCCGTGATTTGTCTTAGGTCGTTGTAGGTTTATACCAACCAATAAATGGGGCGTATAGGTTTCAGTCTTGCTGTTATCTATAGAGCTATGAATTCATTATAAGTTTCCGTAGAGGTAATCAAACTCGGTAGATGTAAATAAATCAGAATAAAACCTTAGTAAACCTATGTTATTAATGCGATGTTGAAAAAAGAATAATTCTACTTCCGGTGAGATATCCTAAATATCTGTTCCTCACCGGAAGGGTTCAAACAAATCAAGATGTTAATAAGTTTAACTGTTTTTAATAGTCTGATACACAATAATGTACACCAGGCATATGTACAAGAAATACATGCCTTTGATTTCATATAGCACCTCCGTTAGTCCGTTTTCGGTCTCGAAACAAAAAAAATCATTGCTCCCTCCAGATTTCAGAAACGGTAATTACTTGAACATCCAAATTATGTGTGATGATAGACTTTTGCATGTAAATGTGTTTTAACTATTTTGTTTGATTTGTCGTTACTTCCGGTTGTCACAAGAAGTACTTCAAAATTTGATGGGTTTTTTTGTTGTTGTTTTTTTTTTTTTTTTTTTTACATCTTTTTAAAATTTTGTTACGTGGGATGAATGTATCAGTACAAAATCTTACATTTGTCATCTATACTCTGTCAATAAACAAAATATTCTTCTTACGGTAATATATCTCAAATATCCAAGGTAGCTTTCTTTTTTTTCAAATCTTGTACCCGCGAGATCTCAGAGACTGTAAATAATCGAAACATAAAACTTTTATTATTACATGTAATAGACATTTGATTTAAGATGTGTTTACGAGTTTCATTTTGCAAACCCATTACTTCCGGTCCTAAACGGAAGGGTTCAAACAAATGAAGATAAGTTAACTGTTTTTCTTTAAAAAATTTTAGCTTGCCTGATAAACATATATACATTAGGAAGATGTACAAAAATTACAAACTTTTCTTTTATTGAGCATTTCCGTTGTCTGTTTCCGGTCCTGAGACAAAAAGTTACCTTGTTTAAACGAGATCTCATATTTGGCAGGGACTTGACCAACCAGACTTTGAGGAACTAAAAACCTCTGTATGTAGATATTTTTAAACTCTTTCGTTTGAATCGGCGTCACTACCGTTCGTCACAGGAAGTACTCCAAAATTGATTTTCGTTTTACTTCCCTTGTTTTACATGGAAGTAAGGTCTGTGCATAATTTCTTTTACAGTAAATTTTATATCCATGATTTTTTTTCTTCATTAAACAAGAATTTATTTCAGATAAATGCATGTACGTGGGTCAATCCAAAAATACGAAGACTTTTGTCATGATAGCTATGTTATTTAACGTCATATTATTACTAAATTAAGTAGACATAATTTAGCAATTGGTTCAAACAAATTGAAATCCAAAAAGTTAATATATTCTTTTATTTCTAAGAATTATTTAGAATCTAATCCTGCAAAAATGAGGTCATGGCGCACGGTCAAACTTTGTGTTCTGTCAACAATAAAACATATTATGTTGAAAGTAATATCTCCATAAATTTGGCTTAAAACCGCCTAATATTGAAACCTAAAATTGAAAATTGTTATGATATTCTATGTACCAAATAATGACGGGATATATAGATTTGTAGTTTAGATATCAGTAACTAAAGACATATAGTCCTCTTTAAAATTGACTAAAAACATTGACGTCGCCAGACGTCACGGCGAAACGAAACGTATAAACAGTATGGATCTAACTCGGGAAAAAGCCGATAAAAACTATGAAAATGTTCAATGGTGGAAAAAATAAGTCAAAAATTATTTGAACATTTGTGTTTTGACTCTAACATATTTTGTTGGGGTTGTGGTAAATGTATTTTGAACATCAAACAGAGAATAGAATAAAACTGTATGTAAGAGAATGTAAATATTTGATAAAAATAATAATAAATAAATGTAATCTGACATTCAGGTATTCTCTTCCTGTAACGAAGAGACATGCAGTAAAAAATAAGAAAACTTTGAGGAACTAACTTATGATTTTCAAACAATTGTGAACAAATTAGATGTCAAGTGATATAAAGCCGATTTAAATTCGATGGTTTAAAGCACAAAAGACTCAGGGTGATATAAAGATTAATTGGGTATTTCTATGAACTGTGCTTGCGTAATCTTGAAGTCATGTTTTCAACGTTACCCTGTGCCGTGGTGACAAAACATGTTGATTTTAAAATCGGGTAACAAAAATATCTTTTCATCAAATAGAATAAAACTTCGTATGTCAATAAAATAAGTATTGTTGCATAAATTAATCTGTTAGTTATGACTTTATTGAAAATTATATGATAGCCACACTGTCTTCGTATTTTTTGATTGACCCTCGTATATGAAAACGGAAGACCTTTCTGTTGCTATGGCAACAAGTCTCTTTATATTAATATTGTCTTTTGTTAAAACTTTCCTTTCAATCATTTTTTAAAATTATTTACACGTTAATCATAACACACTTAAACAATTTGTAATGCTTGTCACATCTTTAGGAATAAGGAGTCGATCGAAAATCCGTCAACAAGATTGACTTAAAATTTAATAAGTTTCCTGCACCACTACCTATTGATATTTTGGTGTGTAAAAATCATTTGCATTCATTTGAATTATTGCTTGGAATAAATTCCAAATCAAATTATACTGAAATTTTTAAAACTCTATTCGTAGCAAGACCACGTAACAATTTTACAAAATTCAATGCATGGCAAAGAAACGGCCATAGCGCACCCCTTTAGCGTTTGAGGCAAAGAGTGAAACATAATTTGCAGTATTATATCAAAATTATTGTTTTCTGGCCAGAAACTCGGGTAATAGTACTAGAAAAAAGAGATAGAAAAACCTGATAAAAATTTTTTTGGAACAACTCACAGATGTAAGTGGGTTTAAGTATTAAGAGCAATATAAAATAAAAAGCACTAAATAAAACCAACAGCATTAAGCATCCCTAGGTATTTGATCTAACAGAAAGAAACTGAAAGATTCAGAAAGCTGAATAAATAGAGCACAATAGAAATAGCCATCGACTAAAAGAAATAAAATTTTAAAATTTACGGGACCACCATGCAGTCCCTTTTTCATGCCTTCAGGTCTAACTGATTTGAGTCTGTGCATCCAGAACTGGTTTTTTTACTGTTCCTTTCCGTGTTTGTCCAATGTAAGGTCATGATCAATCATAACTACTGTCATATATCTACTTTAGTGGGATATCCAAGTAGCTTGAGTTGACAATGCACTCGCTTATCACCGCTGCGGCCCGAGTTCGATACCCGTGATCGACAGTGGTTGTATGATGAAAGGGTATGGTGGTCGCCCGTTTGGATACGTGGGTTTTCTTCGGGCACTCCGGCTTCCTCCCACATCCATGACACCTTCGCGCTAACATCCGTGCCAACGAAAGATACCAATTTAGGTTGTAGAACTTGTTTATCAATCGTTGAAAAATAAATAAAGTGCAGTTTTGTTTATTTCTTCCCTTTAGTGACCATGAGGTCGAACTATGATTTTTCTGCTAATGTCACCTTTTTCCCAAACGTATTTTTTTAGTAAACCTTTAGAACTGATCAAATATAAATACAGTACTGTTGTCTGTGCGACAAGACGTATTACCATACAGTCATGTATATTCTGTATCTGGGAACCGATTGGTGTCAGTTTATCAATCAGTCCGCGCCAGTGCTGTGCTTTCACAAATGGCGTCTGGCATCAGAACAGGAGTTTTAAAATAGTTTTAAAACCACCATTGGGCAACGGGTTGTCTCGCTCTAATATCGCTCTCACTAACAACTGGAGTAGTTTTTATTCAAAACGTTAGAAACTTTTGATTTCGGATCCAATTTTATTCACTGGATTAAAATTTTATATAAAAACCTAATATTTCGATTGAAAAATAATGGATGGATTTGAAGAACATGTCTCGGTCTAATATAACTCACTATAAACTATGTCTTTTAACTTTTTGAGTAAGTTAACTTTTGAGTAATTTTTATTCAAAACGTTAGAGACTTTTGATTTCGGATCCAATTTTATTCACTGGATTAAAATTTTATATAAAAACCCAATATTTCGATTGTAAAATAATGGATGGATTTCAAGAACATATCAAATGCATAGAGGAATTAGACAAGGCTGTCCTATTTCAGCATTATTATATCTTTTTGTCGCTGGAATCTTATCCGATAAAACAGAAAAAAAACGAGTTAATAAACGGATTTAATGTAAAAAAGTTGGAAAAATAAATTAAAACATCTAACATGCAGATGATATGACACTATCACTGAAGAATATACATGTAGATTCTCTTATACCAGCTATAAAAACCATGGATACTGTTTGTAAACTCGCGGAGTCTAAAATAAATCTAAAACGGAATGCGTTCATCTGGGCACTCTTAAAAACCAATACAACAATGTCGAAGGAATACATGTAACTAACCAATCAGTTAAATGCTTAGACATACACATTGGCCATGATAAAATCGAGTGTTAGAATAAAAACTGGATGAAAATCTTTCATGAAATGAAAACATTTGAATCTTGGAAAAAAAGAAAACTAACAATATTTGGAAAATGCAGAATCATAAACACATTAGCAATCTCTAAACTTATATATGTAGCTAGAATTTTAGAAAAAAACTCGATAATGATTATATAAAAAATATTAAAAGGCTAATATTTAATTTCAGGTGGAATAAAACAGATGAGATCAAAAGAAATACGATCATAGGTGAAGTACATGAAGGAGGAACAGACCTTGTCGATATAGAATCTAAATTTACGGCCCTAAAGGCTATGTGGATTCCACCTTAACTCAGTACAGAACACAATATGAAACATATTTTAACATGCAGTGTTTGCAAGTCTACAAAAATTGATATCAAATATCTGATAAAACAAATGAGAAGGTTGCCGATGATTATGGTATAACAATCAAATTGTTTTACCTTTAAAATTAAAATTTTTATTTGACCAAATGGGTTGTAATAAAAAAGATTCGGTAGAATTGGCAGGTAATTAAAGCATAGAACAGCTTGCTTGTAAAACTCTGGAAAGTTATTAATCATACCACTGCCTCGCATGCTGACTGACGTTTTCATACTAATTGTTAGACCATAATTAATCACCTAATTGTCTACTGACTTTTCCGTTGTTTTTTTCCCGATTACGACAAAGAGCACACGGCGGGTGTGATCGGTCAGCAGAGGATGCTCACTCCTCCATGGCACCTGATCCTACCTCTATCTTTTTGGAGGTCCGTGTTGCTCTGCTTTGTATTTCGTTTTCTGGATTTTTGAGATGGTTGACGGTTTGTTATTGTCATATTTTCATAATTCGGTGACCTGTGTTTCTTCCAGGTAGAACCAAACGACGATATTTTTCCATTTAATATCAAAATTTAAGCACTCGCTTGCCGCTTTCTTAATTTGTTCTACATTGACACATTCAAAAATATGGTGTTTCGCATGTTCAATTTCTTTACAATGTTTGCATTTAGCAGTGATATTTTTATTGCATTTGCTCACTAAAAGATTATTGCATAATAGATTGTTCAATAGTTTGTAATTAAACTCCGCTATATGGCTTTATCATTAGTTTTTTTTTAATTTTCTGTATATATATTGATTTCTTGGTGTTGTGTTGATGAGAAGTTATTGGTACATGTATTTGTTTTGTTAGTACATGTATATATGGAATCTTTGAAAAATCGTATTTGAGTTCAAACTTGGTAAATATTTGTGTTATCATTTTATATTCACAAAGCCAGTTTGTTCTTTTGCACAATGTCTCGAACATATCAGACGAACTTTTTATAGTTCCATTCTCTTCAAAAATATCTTTCACATTATAGAATTCCGCTTTTAATCCAAATTTCAAAATAATTTCAAAAATATCAGTGACTAGTACATGTATAACACTGAGGTGTTATCATTTGAAGGAAAAACGACATTCTAGGAAAGGGGTGGCTTGATCACAGACCCTCTCCCCCTTCATCATCTATATCATTGCCAGATCAGATAGTCTTATAAATTGCTCATCAAAAATGCTGTTTTATATAAATATAACTTATTCGTCCGAACAAATAGCTAATTCGTCCGAACAAATCCTAATTCGTCCGAACAAATAACTTTATTGTCCGAACAAATCCTAATAACTTATTTGTCCGAACAAATCCTAATTCGTCCGAACAAATCCTGATTCGTCCGAACAAAAAACTTATTTGTCCGAACAAATCCTAATTCGTCCGAACAAATAGCTAATTCGTCCGAACAAATCGTAATTTGTCCGAACAAATAACTAATTCGTCCGAACAAATCGTAATTCGTCCGAACAAATAAATTTTTTTTCACCTGGCCCTTCCACGCCGCCGTAGTTTAAGGTTGGGTAAAAAAAATATCATTTAAGTGACAAACAGTCCTTTATTTCATTTCTTTATAAGTTTTAAAGGTCTGTCATTCTTTAGCTCGTGTAAAAAAAATTGGGAGATTCTTTCTTAGGATGCTAGAAAGGTTTGTAAGTACGGATTGATAAGTCGTGAAATCCAACTATGGTCATGTTTTTTTTTTTTTTTTTTTTTTTGCAAACGATTTACATATATTTCGTGGTTGTCTCATCAATTGCAGATTGCTTTGAGTAGGTTTTGCAGCAGTCTCAAGTACACAGTTTGGGAATTCAGTACTGCTCGAATAACAGATTCGTTTTATTTCGGTAGTTAAATCTTTAGATGCACCTCTAAAAGTATGAGGAGGGTAGAGGCTAGACGACTTCGTGTATAGATATGAGAATTGATGGGTTTAATAAGGATACAAACTTTAAATCGCCATCTTCCAGACAAAATATGTTCGATATTCTAATAACTAAATATGGTGAGCTCATGGCTTTAAAACCCTGATATAATTCAACAGAGTCAAAAGAATGGTGTCGTTTCAAAAGTGAGGCATTTGTATTTCCTCATAAGCCGTGATACCGCTACGGCCGTGAAAGAAGATTTAAAATTTAAAAAAACAAAACCAATCATTGACAACGAGTATAATTGTTGGGCATGCAGCTGATAAATAATATCCTGTATAATACAGGGATATCGGTCTTGTTAAATATAAATGCACATAAAAGTTCATGTTTTGAGACGTAAAGACAAATATAATGCTTTTTTTTTACCTAAGGTAAACAATCTATTACTGAATAGATATGGGACTTTTCTAAAAATTATAGTTTTATAAAAGTAATTTAAGTCTCTTTATATTTCGTTTAATACGAATGACGCCTTATAAAACGCATTAAAGTTTTGAATCACGTGCAAAATTCTGCCATCAATTCATTGAAATTCCTATTGAAAGATGCACAAATTATATCACTTGTACCAAGTGCGTGAGTTGCTAACACATGTTGAATATAATGAATTGTTCTGTATGAATAATAAAGCTCTTCAATGTAAACACGCACGAATCTAGGAGGTTTGGATCAGTTCGATAAATATCAATTGATCAAATGTACGTAATTGAAGAACTGTACTCAAATAAGCCTTGGACTTCCATTCCATCCAGACATCTCACCCTCTCAAAGTAAATTTGCTTAGATTGTTTCAAAGAACACATTCTTGCATGGGGAGATTGAACATCAATTACGTGTATTAATGATTTTTAAAAGTTAAACCTTATACCTCTTTTGTTCGAAATGTTGCTAAATATCAAAAACGAATATTTTTGAAATACATTTGGTTTGTTAATCACTGCTAAAAATTGTCGACTTACCTATATATACTGATCTCCTCAAACAAGATTCTGAAATGAAAGCATGTTTTGATTAACCGTAACCTATGCCCAGCTGCATATTTAAATGACATTTTTGAATGCCCCTATGTATACCCGTTGTCAATTCAATGCAGTGAAGCGGCAAAAGTAAATCAATTGTAAGCCAAGGGTAGTTTTTTTCAATTCAATTTTATAACAGCATACCACTTGATAATCAATGTACACTTGTAGTTATCAAACAACCAAAATAAGAAAACTTTTGAATGATTTCACACACGATTTAAAACAAAACTTTTTTTAAAATTAAAGATCCGTTTTCTCGTGAAAGTAACGTCTGAATAAACCCATTCTTTGGATAGAACCAGGAAGTTTAAATCCAGTGTCTTTGTGATACGTGCTCAATAAACAGCGCCAACCATTGCACTCCTGCAAAGAACTTATTCAATCAAATATTGATTTTTCAACGAGTCTTAAGTTTGTGGGGGAAAAGGGGAAAATAGATCTTTATAATTGTTTTTCAGACTACAATAAAGGGGTCTTTAGAATATTGTTTAAAATATGTCGTTTCTCTCAGAGCAGAGATAATTTATACATAAGCACATTTTCTCAAAGTCATTTAACAAACAAATTAAAATATTTTTTTCTAATAAACAAATTAAAGTTCTTCAAAACATTTTTGCCAACATGGTTTAAAATATAGATAGTCTATGACACTACAGTACGATGATGTTGAAATCAGATATTAAATCCTGAATTGTACATTGCTATGAAGATACCTTTCGAGATATGACCGATATTTTAATTCTTTTCATAAAGTATATTGATTCTGTTATTTCTTTTAATAAAGTGTGATTAAATAAGAAGAGCACAAAACTACGGGATTGCAGTAAAATACGTAAAGAAAAATAGAACAATTTTAAAAATATGTCCGATTCCATCTTTCACACATTCAAATCTATAATCTAGTTCCAATGACTATATTTCCACTTTCATAAAAAAAAAAATCCTTTTGTTTTGGACAACTTTTAACAAAACGGATTCACAATCCAACCATTTTTATCATGCAATTTTACAGCATTTGAAAAAAAAACGCATTCCTTAAACTTCCATCAAATGGATTTTTTAGCATTATCTAATAAATAATGTGTTCATTTGACTTATCCTTTACTTTTAGGATTGACATTGTTTGGATTACATTTCGTGATTGATTAAAACTTGGCTGGGCTGCACCAACTGCACTGATCGTGTTCAGACATAAATGTAGATCCTTATATGGGGAATTAGTTGTTTCTTACATGCATCATAATACTAAAGTTGATAATAAGACTTAGTACTCTAGCACACTTTATATGGATAACAGAGATTGGGTGAAATGTACAAAAAGATGTATGGTCTAAACTTTGTTAAGTCTTTCCCCCAAAATTGCAATAGAAGGGTTTGTAGTATATTAAGTAGTTTTGTTTAGTGTTCGTAAATGTGCATAGTTATGTCATTATCTGATATCAACATCAAGGCGTCGCATTCGTTACGTATATGTGTTATTGTTCTCTTGACGCTGTTGTAGAGATGTCAAATTACACTGTACAAAAACAATAAGCGTCAAAACCAACCCAATCGGTAAATAAAATCACTATTCTACTTAACCGTTAATGTAATATGATATGAGTCTGGGGCGATTTAAGCAGATAACACTTAGCTACTAGTCTTCTTTGTCTTTCAGCAACTAACGTTCTAAATTAACCAAATCGACCAAACATAATGCGCGGTATTCAATTTGCCTTAGTGTGTTATATGACCGACGGCATCCAAAAATAAGAATGGATATCAATGCTTATTTGTCATATAAACTAATGCGGTGATCAATATCTGTTAGATGCTTCAATGCACATGTAGATGTAGGTGTAGTGTTTGGTTGGGGTGAATTGTTGAAAGTCTAGTCAATGTGTTTTAGACTTACATTTAAACGATGGCTGTTAAATGTATATATGTTTTTTTAGATATAATCTACAATTCACCCCAGCCAAAAACTGCATCTATACCCTACATGTACATTGAAGCATTGTAAGCACGCGCTTACATTTTTTTTCTTCTAAATCTCAATTTTTTTTAAACATTGTCATTTTTCAGTGTTAATCCAACAACTTTTTTGGTACAACCCTACGTCAACGAGGTAAAGAAAAAAGGGACGTTCGTTATTAATTTATTTTGGATAGTATTTACTAGGAACTCGTGCAAGGGGGTTTACTACACTATATATTCAGAGACAGCGAAGGTATGTCGGGTTTTTTTCTCCTTTAAAAAGCTAGGGCGTTCATCTGTGAATAATATCCATTCGATCCATTCGAGTCAGACCCCAGTTCTTGTTAAATCTTTCAGAAATCTGGACACAACACTTCTTTCTAATTACATAAACAAAGCAGAGGTTGTAAGGTAAGACATATATGGTGGAGAGGTTTTTATTTAATTTTTTTTCAATACTTCTGCAAGTTAAGCATTATTCAAAAGAAAAACAAGGTTAATATCTTAATACTTTATTTTCAGAATATTCTTATATAGGATATAAAGTGAAAATGTACTGCATATTTTACTTAAAAGTGAAATATTTCACATTCTAGATCTGTAGTCGCTCTTGCTGTAAGATGAAATACAACAGGTAAAATGTCTGGAAAATTTTCCTAGAAATTGTACATTTATTAATCATTGAGAGTTGCTTCTCCTTTTGTATGTCTGATAATCCAAAAACTGCTGTGGTCTAGCTTGAAATTGTACTTACTTGAAATATGTTGCTTGGAGAGAACAAGCAATTAATGTACCAAAAACAAAAAATCCATGGTTTAGAAATAAAAGTTTCAATTATTTTTTTGTCATCTATTTCACTTTCTTAATCTGATCTATTGTTAAACGTTAAAACGTGGCCTAATAATGTTAGCCTTGATACACACAAAAAAATTATAAATATAATTATTACAATTCATTCCGCTCTTGATCCGATCATGTTAGAAAATCGACTACAGCTTTTAAGGGGACAAGACATTTCCATCTTCTTTAGAGATAATTGTAACTTCTGGTTACGGGAATGACAGAACTTAACCTATAATATTGTGCTTTATCTGGCGTCCCGACCGCTGGCTGTGAGAGTCAATAGCATTCATACATCATACGGATGGATGTACACCATCTATTTTCTCCCAAATAATCTTAAGCAACGTTCACGTACATTCCATATTCATTAAGATGTGTACACTGTAAAGCCACTCTATTAAGTATATGCATATACTAACACTGTACCAACAAGTACTAGAAGTTTACTTTAAAATTTGTCATATTCTCGAGGGTTTACGGAAAAAAAGCTTACACTCGACCTAGACGTATATACGACTAGAAATGCTCAAAAGGCTCGCGTTTCTCCCTTTTGAAGATGACTCGACATGTCACGGAACATTAATTTGACGTGCAACGGTGTTGGTGTCATTTTAGCGAGACGTTGTTGGGCTTTGAGTAGTTGTGCCAAACAGTAATGTGTCGTTGACCTGTCTAATTCATTGCATTGCTTATTGAAATCGAAAGATTTGACGAACTCAAGTGGTGATTTCTACGTAATATGTGTATATTTTGCTCGAGACGAGCGACATTTTTTATTGCTTTGAGGACGGAGCGTTTTTATCGAGATGTCAGGCCCCGCCGCCACCAAAAATTTAACGTACTCAGCCTCAATTCTCAACTCAAGTATTGAGAACGACCGCAACTGAGAAATGTCTCAAATCGCCGCCGCCAACTACATTGAGTATGTTCTCAGTAGAGTAAGATTTTTTAAGTTCTCAACTCTACTGAGAACATACTCAGCTGATTTTTTTTATTGATTTAAGCGGTTTTGTGAAATCAGCGTGTTGTTATTGTTACGTATTAAATGATATTATAGTCTGCTTTGTTTATTTTTAAAATGATGGAGCTTGTGAAAATACAAACGTCAAAAGAAACGAAACGAGTTTTAATAAGAAAAGGGGCACCAATTGGACCCCGGAAGAGGAAATACTACCCGGCAGAGAAGATACATGTACTTCTAATTAAAGTTTTAAAGTACGAAGAAACACTTTTCGGCAAAATGAAGGGTTCGAGTAGTAAAGGGAAGCATGGCCAGGTGAAAGAGTTGACTTGGAGATCCATCGCCAAAACTCTGAATTTGTAAGGGCTTCTACTGTATGATATACCAGTAACAGTATTTAGTTTTCTCAATTTTAAAGGAAAACAATATCTATATAATGTCAACCTTACCTTTCCATGTATATGTTGTTTCTGTTTCTAAATTATAAAGTAATCTCCCCTGATTTAAGCAAAGGTTACGTGTCATTTCGACTCATGACCTTCTGAAATCGGACTTTTCGAACTATATAATTACTTAGTCTATATTGTTTACCTTTATAATTATAGTAAGGAAAAATACATGCTTTGGAAAATGTTTTATTAATACACTGTTTTGTACTGAATGGAATAATTAATCTCGGCGTTTAAAATTTTGAAGCAAAATTGACTTTTTATATTAGAAATTACAAGAACGAGAGAGACAATGAAACTGTAAAAAATAAGTTTAACAACATCAAACAGCGAGGTATATAATTTATTGATTAAAAGTTGTTGTTTTGTTGTCCTTGCATGTTTCAGTTTATGCTGCTTCTTGTAATTTTGTCGCCGTTGACACGAATTCTATTTTACAATACAGTGGAGCCTCGGTTATCCGGACGCTTTTGTTCCCAAGTCCGGATAGGTGAAGCTTCCGGATATCTGAAATGTTTCTATCATTGTTATTTATAATAATGTATTTGATTATAATGCCCCTTGTGTTAATACTGTTCACGTTATGTTTGCCTTCATACTTATTAGCAACAAATCAGAGTTGTCTGTTGACATTTTTAAATACAAAGAAACCGCTTTAAATTGTTGGTTTTTTTTTTTTATCAGGAAATATTATGCGGACTATAATAATAGCTAAATCTAAATTCATTGTACCCAAATGTGATATGTGCTTGATATTTACGTTAAGTTTTTTAACTATTTATTTCTAGACATGCCTATATCCACAATAATTATTGATTTATTTTTAAAATTTATTTATTTTATTCTTTAAAAAGGTCAATTTCATTCATAAAATTAACATTTTCTAGCTGGAAAATTGCAAGCTTTCATTTTGTTTTCTTGCTGTACCTACTGTTTTGACTTCAAGGCATTCATCAGACAAATCGTTTTAAAATAACTTTTGAATACGTAGATAAACCACAAAGCTATTTAAAAACTTGCAGTTTTATTGATTTTAGTAAGCACATTCTTTCTTTGAAATAAAGGTCTGGAATGTTTAAAAAAGCTATGGCATTTGACAGGTGCACAGGGTGCACAGGGTAAGATACCCAAGCCACGTGCAGTGAAGAGTAATAAATCCTATCTGGCCAGCACTGTCGGTAATTTGAAAGTGATTTGGGAAGTCAGAGTGTTTATACAAGTTACTCATGAGGGTCTAGCACGTAAAAAAAGTGTGAAACTTAATTAACAGGCGTTATCTTTCTATTGTATTAAGCGGAGTATCATCAAATTTACCGTGCGGTTAAATGAAGCAAAATTTATAGTTAAACACTGTTTCGTAGTAAAAACTGACCGTCCGGATCCGGAACGCGGAATTCCGGATAATTGAGACAAAATAACGTAGAAAAAATCTGTTCCCAAATAAAATCGTCCGTAAACTGAAGCGTCCGGATATCTGGCGTCCGGATATCTGAAGGTCAACTGTATTTAATTATTTTTTTGAGAATAAAACAAATGCACAACCGATTAAAAAAATTTAACATTGTGTACACAAACACAACTTGTGCATCATGTGACGTTTTTGTGAGTATAAACTGTAACCTAGTATGGATATAACTAAACGGTTGATGTTATTTTGAGGATGATAATGGGGGTGTGGGGAAGAGGTGGGTGGGGTTGTAAAAGTTATGTGTTGAAACTATCCAGTGACTGAGATAACGATTGCCGATTGTTATTTTACCTGTCAAGCATTCCAGTGTATGTTCTGTATGACTGTATGTACATGTACCATACTTGTATCAAAATATAAATATATATATATATATAATATGAATGTGTATAATAATCCGTACATATTTTATAAAGACTATATAGACATGTATCTGTTAAACGACTGGTGTCATAATGTATTGTATGTGTTAATCATGATTGTTATAAATCTGAAATTGAAGGAACAATAATTGTATGCGTTTTCAAAACAATTTTTTAGATCTGTTTGTTTTACATCATTTTTTAAAATTTTCAAACACTTCTTGTTGTACAATGAGCAAAGGTTGACCTGTATTATCAAAATCATCAAGCATGCATCAGTGATATTGTGTTACATTTTCCTTTGAGTTATGCTAGTTTTACCATACTCTATATACATTTTACATTGATAGCTTGTTTGTACCTGCGTAATATATGTCATAGCAATTGCTGTTAACATTTTAAAAAGTAAAACGATGCCATTGAAAAAAGAAAACGTGTTCATGGTTGCTTAATAGAAGAGGTTACAGAAACATTGACCTCGTTATCATATCGCCGCCATATGGTATCTGATATGCGAATAAGTCCGAATCTCAAAATCTAGAGATGACTACTTCACTCTATTTTCACAGTGGTAGTAGTATACCTCTAGTAGTCTAGTAGATGACCCTGAAAATTTCAGACCCCAAATTTGAATTAAAATTTTTGGATTGCGTACTGCGTTCTAGATTGCAGTTCTCTTTTGAATTGCGATAAGCGAACTCCGAACTGCGTTCCAAAAACCGATTGCCTATGGTGGGATAGTTCTGTTATACATCTAACTATTGAGACGAGAATGCCGATTTGTTAGTTTTTTATGTTCCCTTGTAATATTTTAAAGTCGAATTGTCACTTTTTATATTTAACTTGTCACTTATTCATATAAAAACAAACACAAAGGGAATCAAGGTATAATTTGTGCAATTTGCAACTTATCTCACAAGTGAACATTACTTTCAAATCCGTTTTCATATCAATCTAACGATATTAAATACAAATTTGAAAAGTTGACAACCTTCGATCAGTCGGCTTGTTTGATCATTTTGTTTTCTTTTTAAAGTCGTATTTAATAAATTTCTTTAAAAAGAGAAATGTTTGTATGTATTTTTTTTTCATCAACTTTACAAGTAATATATACCCTAGATATTGAATTAATTCAACCAGGACAAACTATTGCTCAAGTCAATAGCTTTTTTTTAACTCACCTGAACTTAATATTTATGGAAATGGTCTAGCTACAATTTAATAAATATTACTCGGTTTTCTATTCTATATAAACTCTTATAAAATAATTATATATTTTGCAATGCCAAATAAATATCAACAACAAGATAACCTAAAATCAGTTACATGTAACCATTTAAAGAGACGGATAATTTCCAAATATCGAATTTTATCCAACATAAAGCCTTTCGACCACACCCCGACCAAAATTATCCCCTCATAATATTTAAAGAAAGATTTCTTATTCATTAAATATGCCGATCACAAAAGATGATGACCTACAAAACTTGAAACATTTTTATGATCAAATTCTTAGAGTTGTTGTTAATTTCGGTTGGAGCGTGGTCAAATCTAACATAAAGCCTTTCGGACTTTATTGGATTTGAGCACGCAAATGAACGTGAAACCTTTTTTATGATAAATTTCTTAGAAAAATACTTTTCAAAAAAATATTTTAAAACTTTTAATTGTAGGATCTCACCTCCTTGTTAAATAAAATAAAAATTAAGAAAACATTAAATTGCATGTTAACGTAAGTCTTTAATAAAATACGAATCTACGCGGGTAGGTTAAGGCAACTCAGAGTTAAATGATCGCCGATATTATGGTCATTTTAAAAATTGTTTATTTTTATGAAATCAGTGCTGAATATTAGTATCAAGTGAATGTATTCAACAAGATATTATATTTTCACTTCGGAATCAAGTCGATCTTTAAAGCTGCCTTGCCATGGTATCACGTGACAGTTAAAAATAGATGATTTTTGTACCTTAACAAAAAATCAAAAAGTGTAACACTACCCCGAAGTTTATTTGTATGTATGATACAATAATTCGATCGGCAATAAGTTCATGTTTATTAATATTGCTGCTAGAATCCTACAGTTAGTCGCATAAAATAAATATTGTCATTTTTTACCGGAAACCTCCTAAACTTTTTCAATTTCATTGAAAATACTACGTATTTTTCATTTACAACAACAAACCAAAGGATTCTAGCAGCATTTTTCAAGTATTTAAGGTCATGTGCTTTTGATATTTGCCAAACTCATCTTTAATAATATTCGGGGTAGTGTTACACTTTTGTCTTTTTTGTACACACTGACAGAGGAAAGGCCGGTCAAGCCAAATAAATGTCTATCTGCTTACCTTAAAACACTCGCTGATAAAACAAAATATCCATGCCTGTATTATCCTGGTTATATCCTAACTGACACTCATCTAAATCTTGGGTATCTGTATTAAATAATAATATTTCGGCATTGTTTACACTGCATTCCGATGATTTGTCTCACGACATTGATCTTCTCTATTAAACGTGCTTGTGACGTCATGAATGTTAACGACACGTAATACAGAGAAATCGAAGATATATTCTGTTTAAAGAGCTTCTAGTGACATTTTACGCCTGTATTTTCTATCATTTGGACCAGAGATAAAGTTAAAATTGACAGATTTCTTGAGTAAAATATGACATCATGCTGCTTATTGTGACGTCATATCGATCAGAGGAATTTTTACTCGATTTGTTGCCTTATCATACCGCGTAAATGAAAAACATCAAATATGTAAAATAATGCGGCGCAGAATTTCAATCATCTAATAAGTAGAATCAGTGTCTTCACTATATAGAAAATTCCTTTAAATTTTATAAACATATATCGTATACTTATTGAAAATATACCCTTTTCCGCCCTGTGCGATATAAACCGAAAATTCAGCTACCCGTGTGATATAAACCCTAGGGGTGTGATATAAATCTTATATCACAGCCCTCTCCGGCAATCTTCGGATGTTATATCACACCCCTTTCCGTTTATCATTGACTAATATGACGTACAGTTCGGTATGCATCGTTCAACTCCGATCTCCGAGTATGACGTCAAATAGTTACGTCGACGTCAATTTGCAGCTGGCGCAAAAACTTTAGAGAGTTTATAAGAGATGAAAAATATAGACACGGATCGATTTGTTTGCAATATTCATTCATCATATGTTTTTTATAGTTTCTATAATATTTTCTATAAGTATATGATATAAAAATCATAACATGGCAATTTTTATATCGCATCCTATTTTAGCCCTCGGTCGCTGTATATCAGCCCTCAAGCCTGACGGCTCTCGGGCTGATATACAGCAACCTCGGGCTAATATAGGATGCGATATAAAAATTGCCATGTAATAATTTATATGTATTCAAAGTTTCGTATTGCTATTTTCCAAGCAAATTTTCTGAAAAATCAAATATCTTTGAAAAAAAAAAAAAAAATATATATATATATATATATATATATATATATATATATATATATATATATATATATATAATTTAATTTTCATTCGTATTAATAACATTTTCTTCAGTTGAATCTAAATTTTCCGGATTATCAACTTTGTGTCCGTTTTGCTGTTCTAACAGGCTGTTATTTTTGGTATCTTCATGGAATTCTTCCTTGCCTTCAGAATATGTGGACATTCCATTAGAATCCCGAGGATCACTTGATAACGAATTGATTTTGTTCTCACTCATCCGTATTACACTGTTTTCGTCTGTGGATGTAGAATACTCCAAACCATCAACTAAGCTTTCGTCTTTCTGCTGGACTGGACTGACGTTTCCTTTGTCGTTGTTCTCGTTTGGTTTTATATCATTTTCTCCAGTTGATTCAAAATTCCCATGGTTTTCAACGTTGTCTTTTTTTAGCTGTTCATTGAGATTTTTTTCCTCTGTATTGTTAGTGTGTTCTTTCTTACCCTCGGAATGCAACGAATTGTTTTTGTTCTCATTGTCCTCGATCAAATTTGTTTCGTCTGTGGATGAAGAATACTCCAAATCATCTACTAAGCGTTCGTCTTTCTGTTGAAATGGACTGATATTTCCTTTGTCGTTGTTCTCGTTCGATTTAATAAGATTTCCTTCGGTTGATTCTAAATTTATTTGACTTTCATCTTGGTTTACGTTTTGCTGTTTATTGAGACTGTTTTCTTTCGCATTGTTAGTGACTTCTTTCTCACCTTCAGAGTATGTAGACTTTTCACGAATATCCCGAGGATAAGTCGACAGCGGACTGTTTTTTTTCTTCTTTCTATTTGTAGTTTTGGTTGTTCGTGTAGAATGTTCAGAAGTATCAGCTAAGCTCTCGTTTCTTTGTTTAGTTAGACTGATGTTGTCTTTGCCATTGTTCTCGACTTTAACTTGAATCTCGGGTTCTGTATCGATCGGTCTCACTTTATTGTCTCTTATCCTGCTATTTGTGTCTCTTTTCTGTATAGAATGATTTTTGTCTTCAGTAAGCTCCTCCTCTTTTTGTTGAAGTATACTATTTACATCTTTTTTATTAGAATCAACCTTTTTCTTTTTTCTGTGGAAAAAAAATCATCAGATATGTATAGAATGACGATATCAACAATTTAAATCTTATACTTAAAGGAGTGTTTGTACTCTTTTAAAAAGTATCTATTTGCGTTTCTTTGATATACTTTAACAAAACAACTGGAATCAAATCCTATTTCCTAATTCATATAGAAATCAGTATCAATGGAGTTGGAGAGCATTTGAAAATATAGTCAATGAATTAAGGAAACATGGACATCTGTAACATCTGTAATGCAAATTGAAAACAGAAAACGCTTAAGAAGAGATCAAGAAGACTAAGGTCACAAGTACATGTACATTGCTCATTTTAAGTTTGCAGTTATAAACCTTAGAAATCTAAGAAATATTAGAAAAAAAATAGTCTGTCATTTACATAAATTAAAAAAGATTCTCTTATACAATTCATCTCGTCAAACGACTCATCAATTACACTATTAACAATAATACACAATAATAGGTAAATAGTAAAAGGTAATAAAAAAGTGATAATCCAAAAGAAAAATAGTCATATTTCTGCTGAAATTAGGTAAACAGAAACTTACAGTTAGGTTTGCTAGTTGTGTAAACTGTTTGTTTAGAGAAATTGCAACAAAGTTACATGTGCATGTTATATGTCCATGTATATGTTATATTGTTAACTATAATAATAAGGTCGTTTTTGTGAAATCTAAATAATTTTGCCCGTCCCACTTTTTTAACACAAAAGGTCAAAGTTTGTGAATTCAAACTGGCATATAAATGAAGATACAACAATATCGTCAATATATGCACATTAGATTTGTAGCAAGATTGAGGGATACATGTAACTATCCTAAATGTTTTAAAATTGTCAATATTAATTTATCCTTTTTGGAATAGTATCCTCAACATAATATTCACATACCAGAGTATTGGTATAGCGCATAAACATAGATATTTAGTTGCAATGTATACAAATACATTTATAGTATTTGTTTGATAGATACATCCAATATTATCCAATTTAATTTAAGTGATATCATAAAGTTTTCAAAATCTATATTTTTATATCCGGCATTCTCATATCCTTGAATAAGAGTGCCTCTCTTAATTTTGTCTGGTTTTTCGTTCCAAATAAATCTAAACAGTTCTCTTTCAAGACGTCTAATAAATTCTAGTGTTGGGTTTGGTAGAGTTAAGATAAATTTTGCAAGAAATTTGCCTTCGTAGCCTCTATCTAAAATTTGACATCACTGACCCTGTGTTTTATCATGTAAAAATAATACACATCTGGGCAAACTGAATTAATGTAATATGTGATATTTAAAAAGCTTTTATTTCAAATTAAATTGTAACTATCGAAGAAATTGTCTATCTTAACCGAAAACGTTTTTAAAATGTATGCAGCTTCACACAGAATTTATTTCCGTAATCTCTCTATTCAACTGATCATTGTCCATAATTGAAAATTTTGAATTAACTCTGCTTGATTAAAAAGACAAGCAACAAATGCTAATCGGGCAGAAATTGCATTTCAGGTGCAAAAAGGTCAAATTAAATAGCTCATAAATCGGAGGGATGAATACTGACCCCCCTTTTTTGTACATTAATGGTGTACTTCTCAAGAAATTCTTGATACAACAACATTAAGGGTGAGATACCTTAATTTAGATACTTGTTACATGTATCACATATACCTAACATATATATCCCTAAGGGATTGGAGAAAAAATATTTCAAAACTTATATTCCCTACAACGGTCATATCAATAAAAAGTTATTTATCAAACGTTGTTACATTTTATCTATTAATGATGATTTACCACACATTTTACCAATGTTAAAATACATCCAAAATTCATTTTATTACCTTCGTTGCACACACATATTTTTAAGAATATTGTCTGTTGAGAAAGGCTCGTCATATTTAAGAAGAATTCCTAGTAACACAATCAAAAGGACCTACAAGAAAAAAACCCAACAAAAATAGATGCCAAACTTTATTAAGTCATTTTTGATACGTTAAAAATTGAAATTAAACTAAAATTACAAGTTACCTCTAGTATCAGACATACTAACATCATTACGTAAAAAAATATACTGTATGTTAGAAGTCGTTGTGACAGTTTGTCTCGACAGGCCTGAAATACAAGATATACAGATTTAGTTAATTTATAAATGTAATAGAAACCACCAATCTAATGACATCTCAAAACGATGTTTACCTCAGTATAGCGTGATGTAGTACCGGACGTACAGCCAGTGTTATCGTTATATGTCTTTGTAAGTGGATTTGAATGACAGCAAAAAAGCGATGGTGTGTAAGATCCAGACCCACTTTGGAATTGTATATACGAGAAATCGAAATGTATTCCTGAATGATATCCACAACACTCTAGCTGCAAGGATAAAATTATATGCAATAAAAATTTTAATTTTTGTACTTTGCAGTTCTTTAATTATCATTTCACATTCACAACACTTACTGTTACAAAAAGATTATTCCATGCATCGTTGATTGAAAAGCCATAACCAGATACCAAGTAGGAATACAAGTGATATGGAAAGTAAAAGGATCCTATATCTGGAAAACCCTACAATTATGAACATCATGTTGCTAAATAAAACTTTCTTCTATAATGTTCATAAACTATTTATCAAATATAAAATAAAAAATAGATTAAATCAATTCAAAAACATAGAAGAATTGGGGTTGGGTTTTTTTTTCAGAAAACCTTTTTAAATTACTTCATGTCCGAATAATGTGCTTTGTCGTATTTGTCACAGACGCGTTTGAATCAGTGAAACACACAAAGGAAACTTAGCGGGGTTATCAAAACACTTTTTTTCAAATTCAAGAACTTATGTCCAGAAATTTCACTGAGTATAATCTATGCTCACCTCTACATGAACAGCTATCCACCATCCCGCAACGGCAATTAATGATGTTACACAGAAAATATGATAAAGAAGTGCCTAAAAAAGAAGAGGAATATAGAATATCAATCGAAATTTAAATATGGTTACAAGTAAATAAATTTACATTTCCATGTAATATTTTTTAAAACTGTATATATCTTTTAGCATTAAAAATGCAAATATACGAGGGTTGTCCGCAAATAGCGTAGACAAGTAGCGTTATTCAGTTAATCGAAGAAAAAGGAAGATATCAAATATTGTTTGAGATTGAATAAGTGTAATACAGAAATGTTAGATTATAAATTCGACATGCAATGTCAAAAACGAAAGTTGAAATTAACATGATTTAACGAAAATTACGAGAAAAAAAGGAGTTTTCAAATGAAAAAATTCAAATATAAAATACGTCTATATTTGTTAATAATTCTGTTATTTACTGAGAAAACGTTTTGGCTTTTAAAAAAACTTTGAAGGATTTTATAGCGCATTTTGTCACAAGTTTCATGTGTTTAAAACTCAAAATAAAATGACGACGTCAGCGTTTAAGGCGGCGCAGCGGTAGCTGATGAAATTTTGAAAAAACCTTGAAATAAATTCTAAGCGGCTTTTGAAGTAATTAAAATTAACAAAATCGCTTAGAAATGCATTTTGTGAATTAGTAGTCCAACAACATTGAAAATATTTGGACGAGTATGATGACAATAGCTGAAAAAAGAAACCCCAACCGATAGAACTGGACGTCAAAATGCTAAACGACACATTTTGGTATGAAGAACGTTAGATAACAAGTAATACAGGGCAAGCTTGGAGTCGGCATATCGTTTGTACTTAGTAAATATTTTAAAAAAACCCACTAGAAATGTATGTTGAATGTGCACTAACGTTCATAGAAAATCTTTTTCAAGATATTTTCGGAAATAAAACCTAAATGTTATCGTAAATGATGTGGAGGGTGAAGCAACAACGTAAAGACTGGGAAATTTTGACATCGTACATTGCGCCGCCTTACAAAACTTGTTGTTACTAATTATTAATTTTCTCAAGATATAAATAAAGTACAGATTTGAGTTTTTCAGTAATGTTTGCCAAAGGGCCATTGAAGAAAATATAGAGGTCTAATGAAATTGCAGTGAGCAGATTTTAAGTCATGTGTTCTGTCTACGCTATTTTGGGACAACCCTCGTAAATTATTGCAAAAATGATTCTGAAAATATCATACAAAAATGAAACATATTTTCTTCATTTTTCACATGTTTGAAATTTCATTATTGAAATTAGTTTTTTAACTATTTTAAGCAGCTTTTTAAAATCATTGAATAAGTAAAATCTTACCAATAAATGAAAAAATTTAGATTTTCGACGGATAAAGAGCATAGTGCTAAAGGATCCAAATACGAGAAGGATTCCATTAACTACCATTAACCATCTCCAGATAAGAAGGTTTGTACTAAATGATTGATGAACCATGGACATGACACTGAAAATAAGGTCAATCTGCTTGTGAGAGAACACGGCGTCATATCGAAGTGCTGCTCCCTCCGCAATGAGACCAACGGCAACAAGCTGTAATTGACAGTTTTTAGTTTTAGTTTGTCATCTCGTTCGTGATTCAATGCATTCATGTAAATCCCAATTATCAGAAACTAAAAGAAACATCTAACAAGACTTACCATAATCACACCTGATGCTAAAAATCCGGTTATAATTTTCTTTCTGTGTCCGTTTGAACTGAAAAAGAAGACACTATTTTGTTGTAATAAAAATATAAAATCGCTATTCTTCCATGTATGTATACATCAAGAATTTAGGTGTATTTAATATTTGCATATCTATCATATATGATACAAGCTTTGTTTTACCTTAAAAGAAACTGTTGCTTAAATTTTGATTTAAGATCAGCCGCAATGCTTTTTGCTACTATAACAAAACAGACGATCTGAAAAATATACACTGGCGAGATAAATGGTAAATAATTACATGTATATGCTGCATTTTTGGTTTGAATTGTCATATAATTACATGTACAAATTATATCATAGATTTATATCTTACGCACCTCAAGGACTGCAGTGAGGGAGAATATGGCTAAGAAAGCGTTGCTGTACCTGTCAATACTGTAGAGGAACTCTGGCGTACATGACTGTGATAAAAATGAAGGTCGCATATTATTCAAATATTATCAACTTTAATTAACATTTGATACAAAAACATTTTCTGCAAGATCAAACACTTATCAGTATCAATTAATTTGTATAATGTTTAGAAATACGAAAAATCCTTGTCGTTAAATTCTACCTTCTTTTCACAAGAGACAACACTCAGGTAAGTAATATAATCCAGATAAGGACCTCCATAACAACACACATACGGCTGAGCTCTAAAGAAACCAAAGAAACCACCACTGATTTCTAGAGAACTGAATTCATATGGACCATCTGCTCCGCAGCAATCAAACTAGATACAAAGCACATATGAATTTCATAGATAGAGAATCAAAGCTTCTTTGAAACAAGTACATGTAAGAAAACATTTAGTATCTTAAACAGGGGGGTCTTTCTTTAGTTTTAAACAGTTTGAAAATTGTGAAATGAAAGGGGGGAATTCAAATTCGAGTCAAAGACTATCTATCTAAAATGTCAATTAAAAATATGTGTCTTTTTTTATCAGATAAATATTCTATATATATAGTACTCACCGTGAAGTAGAACCTATTTAGATATCTTGGTAATTCAGAATTAATATTATTCCGATATTGCCTATCCATGTTTGTAAGTTGATATGGTGCATTTGCATCAATCTGGGAAAATGTAAGAAACAAAATCAAATTAAGAATTACATCAACTAAGCGTGCTTGGTGGTCGTATTTTAGACGATATTTATTGCTGATTAAAGATGTACAAAGATATAAGAATATGTATATATTTAAACTTTGAGGTTAAATATTGAAAATCTTTCTTTACTTAAAAATAAAAATAATGGTTAAAATTTTAAGATAGATCTAATGGTTAATTTGTTGACCACCCAGCCTCCCTAACGTTACCTAAAACGCAGTAAGCAATTTTATTTTCTTTAAACCAATACCGTAATTTTCGAATGTCAACAATTACTGTTTTCTGTCATATTGTAACTCTGTGTGAAAACAATACTTACGTCAATACGAATTGGTATCATCAATGAAATACAAATTAGTTTTGTGATAATCAGTATCAATAAACATCCAATATACTAAAGAAAAAAAAAAGAAAAAGTGTATTAAATCTTATATCTATTGAAATTCAATTAAAATACAATTTGTGGATTACCAACAACACAATACTTACACAATTATTTTTCCATTTATACTGAAGACTTTTAAGTACATCCGATAATTTGAGCAAGCTTAGGATCGCAGACAATGTTCCGACAATGATAAATATAAGGTACATTGCCTCAACAATATCCAGAAAGTTAACGCCTTTAAAGTACAGAAGTGCATACACATTGTATACATATTCACCAGTCATCTTGTCATCATGTTTCATGACAACTCCAAGAATTAGCATCACCAATGCAGATAACTTCAAGAAAAAATAAAAATATAAGTAAAATAAAATTACAACAAAATGAAAGTGTGGATGTTTTCTTTTTGCATGCAAAATAGAAATAATAAGTAAAAACATAAGAATTAGATCTATAAAAACGCTATATTTATATCAAAACGTTTGATAATTCTTGATAAGAAAAAATGATTTAAACACTGTTAGTAGGAAGACCAGTTTTAAGAATTGTAAGGATTCCGAAGTTTGCATCTATTAGAAGTGAGTTTGTTTGAAATGTTCTACATAAATGGTTTTGACCTTAAGTTAGCGCTACATATAAAGAATTAAAATATTAATGTCACTGTTAAACAGGTAAGAACTATTATCCGTTAAAAATAGCACAGGACACACAATGTTTACAACTTTCACAGCAAGTACAATAAAAATAAAGAATTGTTAAAATCATACATGTACATAAATTACATTTGTTACCCAATTTGTTTTACGATGACCAATCTATAAAAATACAACTAAAAAAACAGATAAATTTCTAATAAAGATTTTACTAACCAGATTGATGATTGGAAAAATCATTTCCTTTTCAAAGACAAGTACGTTTCTGCAGAAAAAATATAAAAATATTAAGTGTTTATTTTCATATTTCAATGACATTCTCATTAAGTTGGGAAAAAAAATCATTTTTATTACCTCCATCCTTTTTCCATTTTGAATAGCTTTTTTAAAGCTTGTACATATTTATCATTAATAAGTGATATAAATTCTGTTTTCCTCAGTTTGTAAAGTATCAGTGAAATCTGGACAATCTGCAAACATTAAAAAAAATAGAAAATCATCCAATAGCAAACAATTAAGGATAATCTTTTATATAAATAATTGTTCACAGTCTCATTTTAAACAGGCATAAAGGGAGTTAAACCGGAAGTCACTTTACACGCCGCGTGTTCAGTACATGGACTGTTTCTGTTAAATTTAAATAAGTTTTCTTTAAATCTTCGTATTCCAATTATGCTTCATTTTTATTGGAGCGTACATGAAAAAAGAAATAAACTCGATTCAGTAATTAACCCCGGGATATCTCGAAGTTTTATTGAGGTCCCCCCCCCAAGTTCTTAAATTCAAATTTTAATGGCACATAGACTCAAATTCCTAAGGCTCGTTGTCAAAATACCTGTCCTCTATAAAAGATTTCCTAAATATTTTCAGTCTTATTTTAAAAACCGGATATACAATGCTAATAAATGAACGAATATCAATAGTTTTAATACTTTCTGTCATAAATGGTCTCGTATACTTTAATTTAAAAGTTTAAGCAACACAAAAATGCTGAAAACAAATACTCTCGTTTTATGCCCTTCGATCACGTTTTAAATTTAGTCCTTAGAGGTAGTTTATAATATTAAAAAGTGTGTTAGTGACCAAATAAATTTTTCTACCAAAGTGGAATCTATTGAATTCATGAAAATAAAACGAAAAAGCGCAATACATTGAGACAAATGGATGTGAAATATACTTACGAAGCACACAATTGTTAACACAGACATGGAAATGAATATACCGCTGTATCTGTCTAATCTGCTTAGCACAGCATCTTTACAGGTCTGCAAAAGAAATCGATCGTAAAAAAAAAAAAAACCCAAAAACTCGAAGGATTATCGAATCAAATTTTTCATATAAAACCAAGGCAATTTTGCTTTAACAGGGATCTCCACTTTCGACTTTTGATTCAATTCATGCCGATTGTACATTTGAAATGATTAACATATTTTGATAACTCTGTTTACAGAAAATCGAATTGATATATAAACCAGAGGCATTTTAGTGGATGACCTGGTCAAATGGTTTCTGGATAGAAGATTTTTAAAGATTAACTCTATATATTCCTATGTTAAAATTAAAATTTGACCATCCCCCCCTTGTAGCCACACCCTACCCCCCAGGGGTCATCATTTTCACAACTTGAATTTGCACTACCTGAGGATGCTTCCACATAATTTTCAGCTTTCCTGGTTGAACAGTTTCTGAGAAAAATATTTTTAAAGGTTTACTCTATATATTCCTCTGTTAAAATTCGACCCCCCATTGTGGCCCCACCCTAACACCGGGGGTCATGGTTTTCACAACTTTGAATCTACACTACCTGAGGATGCTTCCACACAAGTTTAAGCTTTCCTGGCCTTTAGTTCTTGAGAAGAAGATTTTTGAAAAATTCTCGAAAATTTTCAATAATTCCTAATTATCTCCCCTTGTAAAAGGGCGTGGTCCTTAATTTTCACAATTGTCAATCATCTTAGCCTAAGGATGCTTTGTCCCGAGTTTGGTTGAAATTGGACCAGTGCTTCTTGAGAAAATGTTGAAAATGTAAAAAGTTTACGGACAGACAGACAGACGGACATACAGACGGACAGACGGACGACAGACAAAATGTGATCAGAATAGTTCATTTGAGCTTTCAGCTCAGGTGAGCTATAAAAAGGTTGGTGTTAGACATGGACATAGTTATTCATGGACTATCACATGTATTAATTAAGTTTCTTGTTCCTTGTTCTTAAATTTCAAAGAAATATGTTCTCTTTTAAAGTATAAAACAGTATTTTCTTTTTCTTAAAAAGTTGATTATGCAGCTATGCCTTGAAAAAATATGCGTACTCTTCCATGATTTAGATCCCACTGCTTTAACTCCGTACAAGTAGCATTAGTCTCAACGTAAGGTTCAGTTAGAGGATTTTCTTTGCAGCAGAAAATTGGGATCTGATTAGGGGATGATACATATTGTAAAAGTTCTCCGTATGTATAACTATATATTCCGCAGCATTCAGCCTGTAATTATAGATATTTATATCTGTAAAAATCATTATTTTGGTTAAATAATACCAATTTCTCTCTCTCTCTCTCTCTCTCTCTCTCTCTCTCTCTCTCTCTCTCTCTCTCTCTCTGAGAGACTAATATTCATTTGTACATATAACTGCCTGACTAGCCAGGAATGGCGAAAACGTTTGCAGTAAATATGATCAATTTGAGAATTTATTCTGGATATTTATTATTTTTGAATAATTGAAAACCTTGCCGATTTATTTTTTGTTGGAAAATTATATATATATATATATATATATATATATATATATATATATATATATATATATATATATATATATATATATATAATGCGTAAGGTGCTTAATAGTAAGATATATAATTATTACCACAGCAAATAAGTGACTCCAGACCCCACTGGCTGTATTTGAAAAGAAATTAGAGAGGTCTGAATGATATCTAAACTTTTGTAGAAACACGGACATTTCGTACTCCAATTTGTAGCTGATCTAGGGAAAAACATATAAAATAAATATAATAAAAATGGTTTTATAAAAAATCATTTCTAAAAGAAAAACCGGTATACAAACTGCTAATTAAAAAACAAATTTATATTATCAATTAGTCTGTTTTATTATATCAATCGACGTCAATATCGAAATATTTTTGTAGTTTGTCTACTAATGATTCAAAAGTTAAAAAAGTTGGATTTCAATTATTAAATACAAATATAATGCAAATTACATGAAAATAAGAGTAAAACCACGTATTAGCACGAGAGTTTTACCGTAATACTCACCGAATCTTTAGATTTCCCCCAGAGACTAGTACCAACAAGCACCAATAAGCAACAAATGGCAGTTAATATTATTTGCTGAATTAAAGAAAACCGAAATTTATACACGAGATTGTGTTGTAATATTATTTGAAATTCTATTTCAAAATTTGCGTCCTTTAATTTTACCTTGAATTGAATTTTGTCTTATTCATACGAGGGTTGCTTTAAAATTACGAAGACAGAACACTTAATTTATGTGTACAAATCAAAAAGCGAAATCATTAGATCATGGTTCTTAATGTTCAGTCCCTACATGGACATTATATATATGACATTTTATCAAAGGTTCGAGGAGTTGGTTGATTGGATTTTTTTATAGGTCTCATTCTATTGTATGTTTGAAATCATTTTAGAAATAAAAGGGTGCATTGTAAAGAATGTTCACTGGATGTTGAAGAAATATTATACAAGTTAAATATCTTTGTTCTACAAGATAAATTTCTTTTTTGATAATCGTTTGTTAGAACACAATAACAGTAACTTACAAATACATGAAGACATTTAGAGTTTGTTCTCAGTGTGAAAAACCCTATGCAGGCAACAAAGAGAATAACAAGAGAGGACGATATCATGAAGGCCGACAGGGACTCTCGAATGTGGTTAAAAGACAATCCATCGAATGTTAGAGCACTCCAGAGAACACCCTTGATAATTTCGTGGTCGAAAACTTTATCGTACAGGAGAACGAATCCTTCAATAAAAAATCCAACTGCAAAAAGCTGTAAGAAATTGAAACAAATTTACTTAAAAAAAAAACAATCAAGGAAATCAAGCTGTATATAAAAAATTGCCTATTCTTGTAATGTTTAAGGGTTTAAAAGAAATGTAAAAATGATAGCAGAATAAGCAACACTGCGACTAAAGTCTTTGTGTTTTGATTAACTTTTTATTCTATAACAGTAACCTAGATTTTAATTTTAATTTACAGCCAAACATTTGTAATACTTTTTTCTTATAAGGGTATTTGATGTATATGACTGTTACATAAAAAAATCATTAATAATAATGTGAACTACGGTCACCAGTAATATAAATTGAAAAAGAACAGCTGTTAGAATTTCTGTTTGATTTGCATGTTCTCAATCTCCAATTTATCCAACTTGAAGATCAAACAATCTCATGAGAGATAAACATTTATGGTAAGGGTACGCTGTCTACAATTAATCCCCGTAGACTTTTACATGTAGCGTCGTCCTTCATTTAAAAGTCTTTGAAATACACGAGCACAATAAGGTACAGCTAGTCAGCTGGTCTGTGTATAATGTCTTTTATCTATATGTGAGAGGAGACCTCAATGTACATCACTGCGCTCAACATCGCTGTTGTTGTTTACCTGGTGTTAACTCACTTGACCTTTCGTAATGACACTGATCTCAATCATGCGTGTCACGTGATAAATACTTGTCACGTGATATGTAAATGAGTCTTGTTCGATTTGAATTTTCATATGCATATATTTCGTTGTGCTTTGACCAACCTAGTTTATTTATCTATTTCTTTTTTTTTCATTGAAAGAGGAATATCATAAACCAGAGCAAACCTCGCTGTTAAAACGACATTACGTCAAATCATGGCAATAAAAAACGGTTCATGCTTTATGCATTGATCAGGATGTTTCATTTTCATTCATTATCAAACTCATTGAAACTTTGTATAATTAATTGCATTAATAGAGGTTGCTGACATATGTAATGGAATTTCATCCTTTAGGTTATTAAACTAATTATCAAATCAGAATGATTCCTGAGAAAATTGTCGTAAAAATGAAAGTTTACGTTGTTTGATCTGTACATTAATTTATTGATAGAAAGCTGATATCAAGCATAACAAGAAATGTGATGGATATAGGTAATCATACACTGTTACAGTTAGCAAAAAGGATAGTTTTAGAAATATATGATCACTTACCAGTAACATAATTGAAATAACTATTACACCCTTTGAATAAATCCACCTAAAAAAGATAAAAGTAAGATTTACAAATAATTTTAAAGTGACTTTTTTATTTATTCTACCTTATATGAAGATTTATCTGTAATTTGATGCATATGTAGTTCTTACTTTTTTACTTTTAGGCAGCAATTGTGCTGCATACTTTCTTCGAATTCATCTTTGGAATTATTTACTACTTTATCATTCGAATTCTGACTGTTCAAACTCCGGATATGCAAAATTGTGAATATGATACATAAAATCTAAAAAACAAAGGAATAAAAAAGTTATGTTTTGTTAAAAGCAAGGTAAGCAATGTTGAAAATATTCAACAATTTGTGAATGCAATAAATACACAAAGCTCTGAAAATCTTATCTAATCAATTCAGTTCAATTTATTTTTACTCAAACCGTCAACGTGACAGTACATGAGGTACATATAATTATACAAATATTTACAACTGTAGATATAGTGTCAGAGGTACATATACATAACAAATTAGAAGAAAAGGGGGAAGAAAATAAAAATTTCACCTATAAATAAAGTTTTTTTAAAGTTTTTTAAATTTTAAAGTAGACAAATATTCACAAAATTTAAAGGTGTTTGGTCTATCACAAAATATAGGTTTCAAGTATTTTTGTCTGATGCATGACAGAGCATTACATTTTAATATAAGATGCATTTCATCGCGATCGGCTATTTGATTATTATTATTATTACATAAGGCACAGCATCATTCATTAAGAGGAATGTCTAACCATCTACCAGTTCTACAGGAAATCGGTGATTTGACGTTCGAAATTTTACAAGTAGTTTTCGAAGTTTTGATTGTAAAATATTCAAAAACTTTTAATATCAACAAGATGAAAATTTATTGCTTAATTCATGTATATCTTGCATAATTAAAATTGAGGGGACATGAGATGATTTTCATTAAGTAGTTGTATTAACAAAACCATAAAGTATAATTAAGCAATTTATAACATAACCTATAAGTAAATCAATCAATGTATGATTACGTCAGTTAATACAAAGCAGATCATTATAGTTACTGTAAACTGTTGTTAACGACGTCATAATTTTGATGCGAGCTTAAGCAATATCAATTATGGTATTATCAAATGGCAAAATCAGAAGAATTTTGTTCTAGACATGGGGAAGTAAGTTGTATATTTTTTTGTAAAACTAAAATTTTCTTTCAGCTGTAGAATAACATTGTAAGAATCAAAAGCTGTATTCAAAATTTCAAATGGGTCTCTTGACAAATACCATCGATCTTTTGCATGCAAATCAAACAAACAGATAACCACATTTTCTAATTGCATAATTAAGCCTGGTTTAACGATTAATAGCAAATACTGTGAAAGTGGCTACAATGTCATATATTTGTTTACTTTTTCAGGTTAAGGCATTTGATTTTGTTACCGACCGCCAGAAAGTGGTCAGTATATGATATGAACGTTTTAACTAGCTGTGCTTTTTGGAGAGAGAGAGAGAGAGAGAGAGAGAGAGAGAGAGAGAGAGAGAGAGAGAGAGAGAGAGAGAGAGAGAGAGCGTCTGGTCAAACAGTGCAAGAAATTTATTTCTTTAGTGCATTTTCAGAAATAAAAAATAGAAATGTAAAAAGGAAAACTCATGGGGATTTTTATTTGCGTTACGTACTGATCTAATTGGTGTTTGGGAATCATCGAAAAAGGTATTTTGCCCATGTGATATTTTTGTGTTGTTATATTTGACCTTTACTAATTCAAAATAAATATTTTTCCTTTTTTATCACCATCTTTCAAAAATTGTAAAAAAAAAAAAAATCTGACAAGCATAAATAACAAACATTTACTAGGTGGTTAATTTTTAATCAGAGTTCCAGAATTTTTTTTTCAGGTTTTTGAAACCTCTAAAATTGCATTTGATACTCTGTCAACTTGTACGTAAGCAGCTCACGATAAAAGGAAGACAATACGTTTCTTCATTGAACATTTTTAAAAAAACAAGAGGCCAATAGGCCTTAACGGTCACCTGAGTAGCATAACCCATAGACAAACTTGTCAAGGAGTCTCATATATGCATTAAATTAAGTTTTATTCTGGACTAGAAATTTTTTTAATTTGTAATGACGACCACCTCCCTGCCTGAAAAATTTCAAAAGGACTATTAAACCTATAATTTTAGTGAAAAACTTAAAAGATCATAAAAGAGTGCATGACCTGATATTGAAAAGGTGCAAGACTCTGATAGAAAATAATTTAATAATAATAACAAGGTGGCTATTATTCATGTTTTATCTAAAACAACCTCCCATCCCCCATCCCCCCGGGACAGACAGAAACTCTCAATGTGGGCATTTAAACAAACGAAATGAAACGAAGTTTCATGATGTTCCCAGGGGTCCTTTACTATATATCAGGTGAACTAACATGACCCAAGGAACAAGAATATATATGGTTTAGGAGTGGGGATATTAACCGTTTTCAAGATATTTGTGCACTTCCTGTTTCAGAGGGGGTCAAGACCAGCCCCAGGGCCCATGACAGTCATTCAATTTGATGCCCCTTGAAACAAGGAACAAGAATATATATGGTTAAGGGGTGGGGATCTCAACCGTTTTCAAGTTATTTGTGCACTTCCTGTTTGAGGGGGGTCAGGACCATCCCCGGGGCCCATGAAATACATACCATATGATGTCCCTTGACACAAGGAACAAGAATATATATGGTTTAGGGGTGGGGTTCTTAACCGTTTTCAAGATATTTGAGCCCCTCCTGTTTGAGGGGGGTCAGGACCACCCTTGAGGCCCATGACCTACATACCATTTGATGTCCCTTAACACAAGGAACAAGAATATATATGGTTTAGGGGTGGGGATTTTAACCGTTTTTAAGATATTTGTGCACTTCCTGTTTCAGAGGGGGTCAAGACCAGCCCCAGGGCCCATGACCTACATACTATTTGATGCCACTTAACACAAGGAACAAGAATATATATGGTTTAGGGGTTAGGATCTCGACCGTTTTCAAGATATTTGGGCCCTTCCAGTTTGAGGGGGTCAGGACCACCCCCGGGGCCCATGACCTACATACCATTTGATGCTCCTTAACACATGAAACAAGAATATATATGGTTTAGGGGTCAGAATTCTAACAGTTTCTGAGATATATGGTCATTTCCAATTCCTGTGTGGTGGGATGACCCCAGGGGTCAGATCTTATAAACCCTAAATATTGCTTGTAACAGTCAATATATGATTCTGAAAACCCTATATTATTATCTTTGTCCGCTTTTAAGTTATAACCATTTACAATAGAGTCGTCGATTTTTCCCATATGGTTCAATGTTAGACCCCACACCCTTTTGACCCCCCAGAAAAGTGGTTGACCAACCCCAAATGAGAAAAATTAAACCAGCGTGCACATCTAGATATGCAGGCCTATCGTATCCTAGAGTTTTGTACAATTCTGTTCAGCCATCTCTGAGAAACACGACGGACAATTTCAGAGCGAGAAAGAAGAAGAAGAACCGTACAAAAACAATTAGTCTCCAAACTTCGTTTGGGAGACTTAATAACCCTATTAACTATTTACCCTCCTCCCCTTTTCAACTCTTTCCAAATGCTCTCCAAATGCTAGGTCCTGAACCCTGACTTAGGGGTCATGAATTTCAGAATTTAGGTAGAGGAGTTCATAACCATGCATTCATTTTTTTGCCCACATGTGTGGGAGTAAAGATTTTTAAGATTTAATACATTTTTACTATATGACCATATTGGCCCCACCCTCGTGCCTAAACCCCTGTCCCAGGGATCATGAAATTCAAAATTTAGGTAGAAGACTTCATGGACATCATATCCATGCCTTTTGTTTTTCACAAATACATGTATATACAGGAGTATTGAAGAAGATTTTCTAAGATTTAATACATTTTTACTATATGGCCATATTGGCCCCACCCTAGTGCCTAAACACCTGTCCCAGGGGTCATTAATTTCACAATTTAGGGTAGAAGACTTCATGCACATCATATTTAGGTCTTTAGTTTTTCACAAATAAATATGGGAGTAGAGAAGATTTTCTAAGATTTAATACATTTTTACTATATGGCCATATTGGCCCCACCCTAGAGCCTGAACCCCTGACCCAGAGACCATAAATTTCACAATTTTGGTAAAGGGCTTCATGGACATCATAACCATGCATTTAGTTTTCAACAAATATCTATGGGAGTAGAGAAGAAGATTTTCTAAGATTTAATACATTTTTACAATATGACCCTATTGGCCCCACCCTAGAGCTTGAACCCCTGATCCTGGGGCCATGAATTTCACAATTTTGGTAGAGGGCTTCATGGACATCATAACCATGCAATCAGTTTTTTCCTCACATGTGTGGGAGTAGAGAAGAAGATTTTTGAAAATTTGGCTGTTTGTATTTGGCCCCACCTGTGGCACCCTGTGGGTGGTAGAGCCACTAATTTCAAAATTTACATTCCTCTTACCATAGAGATGCTTCAGACCAAAAATGGGAACAATTGGCCTTGTAGTTTTTAAGAAGTAGTTAAAATGTAAATTGTTAACGCACGACGCACGACGACGGACGAAAACAAATAGCAATAGGTCCCCTGAGCTTACTCAGGTGACTTAAAAAAAATCCGAACGTTTTCATTTTGAGTTCAGTGCCCTTAAAAATATAATACACATAATTAACACAGAGGATACATTGTATATATTTAAATTTTAGTCTGACACCCTTGGTCCATGTCTAGATCTGTGAGTGGATTTTGCCTGTAAAGTAATTATTTCAAATCCAGACTTATTTTTTGTTCAGAAAAACGAATGGTTTTGCCGGGTTTTTTATGTTTGCGTCAATGTATTTCTTCATATTCAATATAATGCTATGAATTTAAATTATTACGTTAACACAATGCAATTATTTTTTATCTAGAAATATGTTGCAATAATACGGGTCTTGAATAAAAGGATCATTGATAAAAAGCCAAACCCACATCAACAAAGAGGCAAAACAATATTAACTGTTGAAATATAATTAAACATCGCATTGTATACAAGTACAGTAAAATACGGTTATAGCGAACACGATTATAATGAATTGACGCTTACAGCGAAATGATTTTCATTCCCCAAAACTTTATTACATGTTGTAAACTTGACGGATATAACGAATTACGCTTATAACGAAGTAAAATCGCCCGTCCCTGGCACTTCGTTATAAGCGTGTTTTACTGTATATATACTTACTCCAAAGACGATAGAGAACGATATTCCAATGAAAAATCCCGTAGAGTAGATTCTTAACTGAGAAAGTATTACATCCAAGCAAGGCTGTAAGTAAACATGTTTTTGAAAAAATCAATACCAAACAAATTTTGATAACCTTTACACTAGCCCTTTCCACCTTTACTTTTATTATAATATAGGGAGAGCAAATAAACGGTTAATTTGGTCTGTGAATTTATTATTTTCAAATAGTAAATCACTTGTTGCTAAATTGATCTATATTTAAAACGATAGAAGTGTGATAAAGTGTCAACAGCTTACGGTATTTGGGTTGCTGCACCCAACGTTGGTGAATAACCTACTCTCTATTGTATCATACAGGCTACGATGGCAGCAGGTGTAAGGTAATGTACCACTACAATACGTTGTTCCGGATATCATATCACATAGGTCATTCGAAGAAGCAACGCCACAGCATTCTAACTGTAAATGTTCATGAAATACATTGTACTTATGTACTCAAGCTCATATTTTATTTTCGTTCATGGTACTCATGTTCTCCAGTTCAAATTTTAATTTTGTTTCTTATTTTAATTACTTACTTCTCCGAAAAATATACGCCATGGTCTGCCTAGGTAACCAAAGTTCCTTAATAGATTTGCCATTTTGTATCGCAGGTCGGTGTTAACCTATTATAACAAAGAAGTTTATCTAAATTATAATAAGGTAACTTCAAAAACTTACTGTAAACCAACTTTTATTCGCGTGTTTGCGAGTTTCGCGAGAGCCTTGTCGTCGCGAATATTTCTCGCCGCGACCAGTCCTTCTAGTATGGTTGCTATAACAACACGAGTCTAGATTAGGCTTGGTCGCGAATATTAGTCGTCGCGAACCAGTTTATCGGAAATAAATCGTGATATAAAGTAGTCGAGAATAAAAGTTGGTTAACAGTATTGCTAGCATATGTTAACTAAGTACTCCATACTCTAAACTGATTCTTTATAGTTTAGATCAACAAAATTACATGCCATTAATTATGTATTACAACTGACTTTTGCTTATTGGAAATACCCTTTTCAACAAAGGTACGAATTAGTTACAACTTGAAAAAGATATGTCCTATGTTCAATGAAAGACTTGTAAAAGATTGGATTTTGGAGTAAAACTTGCTTCTTAACATAAAATGTAACTATCCTGCCCTTAACAATATCAAAACAATTCTTTTTTTTAACTCTTTTTTTTTTAACTTTTTTTATTATTAAGGAATAACTGTTGAGTTGGGTATTTTTTTACAAAGGTCACACATCGTAAGTTATATTTCTGCATAAGGAAATCTTAATGACATGTACATGACAAACATCTTGTCAATTTTGTCAAAGCATTTTAAAGATAAATTTTAATGAGCATTTCCAATGCATTTCTTTAAATACACCTCAAATTCAATGTCATAATGATTACAGTTTTATTACTGTATATCTCATACACCATTTACTTGTATATTCTGACTTTTGCAAAAGTCATCATATTTATAGTATGTAAAAACTTTATTGGAAAAGGCATGTAGAATATAGATGCAGTAAAAACATGGCAGTGATTTATCTACACAGATGAAATATAAACTGCAAAATGTGTTGAAATGAAAACAATTGATGTCTTAAATGAACCGATTTCGAATATGACATGGATTTGTAATTTCCTTCAGTTGTTACTCAAATTTGGATTCGGTTATGTTTAAAATGTACATGTACATATAAAAAGAAACTTTAAAATAGAAGTAATATATTACCTGTGTAGCGAAACCAATCACTATTCCTAGTACTGTCACTTCAGCAATAAGCATAAGCACTTTCAAAAATGTTATCTGCAAGGGAAATAAAATTAGAATTGATACATGCATAATTATAATGGTATACAAATCATTCGTTTTAATACGTATACAAAATCAAGAAATTAAAATTAATAATATTTCAAGGGTAATTTATTTTTAAAATTTAATAACATAAATTTCTTAGATTCATATATTAATCTTGAAACCTCTTTGAAAAAGTTAAATCTTAAGAGAAGAAAAATATTATTAATGTATAGTATATAGTTCTAAAAATGGGCTTAAATCGTAGCATTGCTTACCAATTTGCTTTTGGTCTTGCTTTGTAGAATGACGTCAGAAATAATAGCTAGACTGTTGAGTACAAATGCAATGGAACCAAGAACAATCATAGCAATACCAAATCCGTCAATGATGTTCCGAAAATTCACACCAAGTATGTATATGAAAACGAAAATTCCTCTCAATTCCTGTCCAGTAAGTTTTGTGTCAGTAAGAATCATCGTTCCTAACACAACAAGACTTAGTCCAGAAATCTGTTCAAGAATAAATAGCTAATTTATTATCAATATAATCATTGTCGGCCTTATTTGTAGTAAATCATTTTCTTCGGTATCTAGTATTTACATGTTTTTTTATTTTATGGAATACAATTTTTATTGATACTTACACATGAGAGAATTCTCAATACATTCGCCACAATTAACATTCGGTCACTAAAAGATAATGGAATATTTTTTCATAATATTTTAAAATTGCATTCAACTGATTACTTGTCATCGTAAAAATATGTGTATATATTCTGTGCCGTCTATATTTATATGTGTTATAAATATTACTTCTACAAAAAGCGGTTAAAGATCTATTGTTACAATTCATTGCATATTCCTTTTTTATCCTATAATATTCATAAAGAAAACCGCCTAGCAAATAACATCATGCCCTCCACAGAATTTGCCTATTTCTTAAAACCTTAAAACAAATGACTCAATATCACTCTGCAATATATCAAAATTAAGTTTAATGAACTACAAAGATTATATTTTTAATTTTTACCATATAAGATATTATTTTTAAATCGTTCTAAAAATGTCAAACAACTGAACTTGAACTGTCAAAGCACTGGTCCAAAACAGGAAATCAGCTGAGTTTGGGCCATACATGTACATGTATCTATAATGTGAACATGATTTTGGTATATGACCTTAGACCAGGGTCATGACACTATAACATTGTTGTAAGTTTTACCGTGCCAATGCTGACTTCTTGACCATCGAGATTAATGTCCGTATTAGTGCAAAAGGGAATCTCTGGCTGGTCATCTGGCTATAGATAAAGTCAACCACGCCAAGTTGTACGATCTGAATCAAGGGAAAAGTATTAAATGTTTACGTTAACGGGTTTTTTTCTCACGTGCATAGAATACATATATTTCTATTAACGACTATTTGAGTATTTGAGACTTTGCTAATGGCATTATTTAACATTCTATTGACATCTTTATGTAAAGGATCCGATGAATGCATTTCGTTCATGTTTTTTTTTTTAATAAAGTTTAACTTACAAATGTTAAAGCTGTAGTATACCTGATCAAACAATTATTATAATTATATTATTATACTTTCATGTTAAATACTGAAATCTGATTGGTTTAGACGCAGTTGACAATCCGTTCTCTTACCCTCAGCGTTAGCAACACACTTAGCAACGGGCCGATAGAACGAATTGTTACATGCGCGTAAATTATGCGCGTACGGTTCGCCGTAGAACTCACGTCTTTTCTATATAAAAGCAGTAAAATTTGCTATAATATTAAGACATTCAGTATAATAAAATAAATAGTGCCTGTTTGGGAGGGTACCAGTTGAAATTGACACCCCTCGAAAACCATTGTCAACCTCCACTTCGCGTCGGTTGACAATGGTTTTCTCGGGGTGTCAATTTCAACTGGTACCCTCCCAAGCAGGCACTATTTATATAATGTTACTAGGCAAGATTAATTTTCAAAAATACCTACCCCCTTCCCACCTAACCCCAAGCTTTTTGTTCTTACTCTATGTTGTAGTACATATGTAACACTGATTCACTGATTCATCAATAATTGCAAGATTGAAAAGTTTGCAAAGTATGAAAAAATACACTTGAAACCGTTGTCATTGCCCGTCTCTAACTCATCAGATACTCGATTATCTAGTAAAGTTGGATTAAAACGACTTCTAATCATTAACAATATACATACCTCAATGATAAAACAAATAGCAGCAAAGCAGGCAAATGTTGTTAAATACGATCTCATGGCTGTAGCAAACTTCCCCCAACATATTTCACCATACCGGTTGTACTACATTAAAAAGAATATCCAAGTTTTTGTCAGATAAAAATAAAAATAAATAAAGTGATAAATATTAATACCGGTTAATCGGATTTTAATTAACTTCAATATTGGTTATTATTTTCGTTTTACGCTATATTAATTATTGAAATTGCTTGCCTTCAGGTGTAAGACAATTCGCGAATCGTAAGTTCATGTGAAAGATCTTCCTATCAAAACTAAAATCGAATCAAATTGTTCAATTTTATTTATTAACTTTTTTGTATTAACCAATGATGTCCGATCCAAGGTATATGCCCGTGATGTATGATGTCCTACACTTTACGCAATGACGTTAATTAGACATCCAGCGTTCTTAGTTATCCCGTTCTGGAAAGTTCTATTCCATCCTTTCACCAGAGGTCGCGCTTTGCAAGCAAACATCCATCAAAACTAAAATCGCCCATTTAAGAAACGAATTGCCTTAATTTATTTATTCAAGATTTGTTAAATCTTTACTTTAATGCATATGTTTACTCTTGGTAAGTTCCCAGTAAATTAAGGGATTAAGTGTACTCGTGCGGAACAGGTAGTTTACCTGTGTGCAGGTATTAGGAAATTAAAAGTCATTCGAGGTTTGGCTGCTTTACGTGCAACAGCCCCCCCCCCCCCCGTCCCCTCCCTTTACATTCACTGTATACATGTATATGTATCTAATGTTTTATTTTTTATATTTAGAACGTTGATTATGAAACCAGAAGATAGTAAATGTACTTGTTGTAAAATTTGAATTAAAAATGGAATCTGTTGCCCAAACGCAGGCTAACAAGTTCCTACATATGTTTGAGTTTTTAATTTATAAATGATTTATGTTCGTTTGACTGGTGAATAAGAACATATTTTCATTGCAAGTATATATTTTGATGCTTACTCCCACTGACTTGGATTCGCCAAAGCGTGTCTACCACTTACCCTCATTTTTGCTATATCGTGCTGGTTTATCGAACATGAAAGTAGGTTTTTAATTAATTTTACAATAATTACTTATCAGTTAAAATTCAATAATATTAAACGTGTTGAAATAACAAAGGTGTAAGCAGCTAATCTGGTGCAGGCATTTTATAGTTTATTGGCAAAATGTCTTAATCTATAAGTATACTATATTGATCTGAAAATACACGTGCACAAAAGACTATTCTTACTACGAGATACAGGGACCCCAGTTTCCGATCCAACATTACATAAAAAGGACGAAGTTAATTAAGCACCTCCAAGTGTTAAAATTAGTGCATCGTACTCTGTTTGATTTTGTTCTCCCTACAGTATATAATCGGATTTCAATTCACAGTGGTTAGTTATAATTAAATCATTAAAAATAAATTAACTTCAGGTTTTTTTTGTTTACTGGACCCAATTTAACAAAATATAACATCATAAGTCACTTGTATACTCACTCCGTAAATGTAGCTATTACATTCGTACATGGAATTATAATAGTTTGGTGTAATGTATCTGTCCGTTATACCACAACAGCCAAGCTTAATGGAAAAGACAATAAAGCATATGTTACGGTATTCTGTACAATTACCAACCTTTTAAGGCTTAAATCAAATATTAACAATGGTTTCACCAGTTATTTAGTAAGAATGATTGTAACCGGTTTCAAAATATGGAATAGATTGCAAACAGTCGAATTAAAGTCTTAGTAATAATTCAAAGTTATATGTACATGTAGGTACCTGCGTACTGATACTGAACGAGATTTCATATAAATGTTAATTATTTTTTTATTTAATTAGTTTTTAAAGGGACTTGAACACGATTTTAGATCAAAATTTTATTTTATATTTTTTATATATAAAATGGTTTACTTGCACATTTTGAATGATTGACCAAAATTTTAATGCTAGAATTCAAGTTATATAAGAGATACAGAGGTAAGAATTCATTGTTATGTAAACAAAGCTCGAGTCTTATATTTGTTTACAAATAATGTAAAGTATGGAATAACCATTTCTTTGACAAAATGACTCGTGGAAAACAAGGTAAACATATTAATTGTGTTTATAAATAATATTATCAACAGAAGAAAACAACATTAGAATGAAATTTATACCAATAAAACACAGATGTAAAAAAAAATAACATGACTCGAGCTTTGTTTACAAAACAAAGAATTTCAAACTCTGTATCTTGCTTATAACTCAATGTTTGACTTTCAAATTTTGACAATGCATTACAAATACCCATATTAACCTTTCTAAACACTAAAAATGGAAAAATAAAATTCAAAATTTTGAGCTCAAATCGTGTCCAAGTCCCTTTAAAACTCTGAACGTATTGTTTTTAAAAAGAATACGTATATGATATTGTTATTTACTTATGGAATTAGAAAATACCCTTAAATGTTACAGTTTAAGGCTGTATTGATAAGTATTTTGCATATCTTTAATGCAACATTTCTTTTTGTTCGATGCATAAAATGTGCAGGTTGTCGATCAGTGCATAACTATATTTAATAATTCAAACTTATTTTTAAAAAAAATAAAGAAAATTAAATTTTGTCTTTAAATAAGTGATATTTCACTTGTACTTTCAATTTCATCACGTATAATTTGTTTGTCCTATCTTATCAGTTAAATGTCCAGCGTATGATACATGTACGTTCATATTCAGTGTATTATTTACCGTTGAAAACATTGAATTCCATTCCTGAAAACTGTTTTTTACATCGGTATCCCATGAATATGTTCTTGTCAACTGCATATAAATATTTTGAAAGTCCATAGCAAGAGAACCACCAATCTATAAATAATAAAATCTTAGAATTAGATTAAACGCATGGTTTCATAAATTCACAAACACTGAACTCTCTCTCTCTCTCTCTCTCTCTCTCTTGAAGTACTTACACCATCACAGAGGACAATAAACATCGAAAAGAAAATGACGTCCACCAGTACAAAACACGTCAAGGAAGTCAAGTACTGAAAAATTGTCGTAATAAATTTGTCTATCAATACTTTCTTCAATAATAATACATCAATTCACAGTTATTCAATTTAACAATCAGCCAATTAGCGTCAGTGATTCAATAAAAAATAGATACATGTATTTGATATTAATTCATAGCTAGTCAATCCGAGATGGGTTAAAAACGTTGAAAAGTTCATTTTAAAGAACGTCCTAAAAAAACTACGAGAGAGAGAGAGAGAGAGAGAGAGAGAGAGAGAGAGAGAGAGAGAGATGATACAATAAGATGATATAAAGTTTATACCAATGCAACAAATATGCTTTTCCTGCAGAACATTCCTAGCAAACCAATGCATCCGCTAAAGATATATAACGGAAAGAGACATATCGACGTCAACGCCAGTCCATTGACTGTGGACCCAAGTCTAAGGTTTCCGATCCACAGCCGGTTAAGGATGCTGATCCAGCTATCATTAATTACTCCCGTGTGGAGCTTCCATACCAGACCCATCACAAAGTACCCCACTGATACGCACTGCAAAATTATTGCAAGTTAATTACATCTTATTGATGTCGTTCAATCAAACAATATCATGTTTTCTTTGTAGGTTCATTTGGGTAATAATCTGACAAAAATGCACGGCAGGAAAAAATGTAAGGAGGCAAAGGTTTTTTTTCCTGCCGTGTATTTTAACTGTCATGAGCCCGATTAAAATCATTAAAGAAAGAAGTTAAGTTATTTTTCTTTACATTTCTTTTGGTTTATCTCTTAAACGATTTATAAAAAGAAAAGTGTGTTCCATACAAGGAACAGTTAATTTTTCCAGTCTTCATATTTAGTTTATACCCCGACTATCTGGTTATCTGACAACAGTCTCGCATTTCCGTATTTCATTGTGGTTAAAAGATTCAAACGACAACGACAGTTTTGATAATTTAAACAAAATAAACTCAGAAGTGTGCAATGAGACACCAATGATAATATAAACCTTTTCGTTTTAATGTTCTTGAATAAATATTGCCCCCCCCCCAACGCATCAACCACTACTTGAAGGTTGTGTTGAAAGAAATTTTATAAAATAATGAATATTCATGCTCGGGTGAAATAATTTCAAGGTGGTATAGGACACCTTTCGATATAGATGTGGATATCAAAAGTACATTATAATCAAAATACTTTCAACGGTTTAGAATTTTAAAATTTCACAACGTTTCACCCAAAACATGTTTTAAAAATGTTTGAAAAGATAACAATAATTAATAAAAGCCCCAGCGGGATTCGAACTCATGACTTACAGATTCCTTATTACCGATTTAATGCATGTACCTATAATGATATCCACTCTGACCCATCGTGCTACCTTGTTACGCAATTACTTTTGGGGAAAATTTTTTTTTTAAATTATACCTTATTTTATTGGGGTTTTTCGATAGGAAGTACGTCACAATACGGATGTGTCCCATTCAGTTTTTGTGTTTCTTGAAAAATTTGCATTTGTACATTTGTAAATATTTTTGTTATTTTGTACCTCAAGTACCATTGACATGGTTTGAGGGAAATAAACATTCTGGAGAAAAACAGAGGAAAAAACTACCGGAAAGTGAATAATAATTAACATATATTACCTTAAGTTGCATCATCGCTTTTTTCCTATTTCTTATTTATTTCCAGAAAAATTGTAAAATTTTATGTACTTTGCACACACGATTATTGTACTGGCATGTTCAGAAACCGCTATATGCATTTTAAAAAATATATCAATATATTTCCTTTTGAGATGTCCAAACGCGCCAGATGTTTGCATTTAATGTTGTCTTGAAATATTTCGTTTAATTGTTTATAAAAGTAAAACACATGTTATCATGGTATCAGTTAGTGAACGAATTCATAATATTCGAGTAGGCTTCAAAATATTACTTGTACTCTAATAAAAATCATTCAAAGTAGATAACAAAATACTACTCACTCTAATAAAGATCATTCCCAGTACAGCGAGATTTACTGCCAGAGGGTATTTGCTGTTTTTGTATCTAGGGGTGCCTTTTATCACCTCCAACATTTTGCCCTGTCTGATACATAAAATCATGAACTTGAACAAATTATTTGAGCATTAAAAACAAAAGTATGATTATTGAAAAGTTTGGGTGTATAATTGAAAATATTTGTCGAATAATAAATGCTGAGTAGTTTTAAAGAACTTGAAAGGGCCTGGTCCAAAGTTGAAAAGCTGAAAAAATTAATAATATTTTTTATATTTTTTTTTTTAACAATGCTTTAACCAGTTATTTCTAATGTGTAATCAAATTTTTCTATGTTAGCTGTTGAGTTACAAGCAAGATATACGACGCTCAAATATATATTTTTTGCTATGTCATAACCATGGCCCGGTCCTTGCATTTTTTAAGGTCTTCCGTTGGAATAGCGATTGTAGTTTTTAGCTCACCTGAGCTGAAAGCTCAAGTGAGCTTTTCTGATCAAAATTTGTCCGTTGTCTGTCGTTGGCGTTGTAAACGTTTCACATTTTCATCTTCTCCAGAACCACTGGGCAGATTTCAACCAAACTTGGCAAAAAGCATCACTGGGTGAAGGGGATTCAAGTTTGTTCAAATGAAGGGCCACACCCTCTTTAAATTTAGAATTATTGAAAAGTTGTAGGTATTTTTCAAAAATCTTCTTCTCAAAAACTATTTGGCCAGAAAAGTTGTAACTTGTATGGAAGCATCATCAGGTAGTGTAGATTTTAATTTGTTCAAATCATGGCCCCCGGGGGTAGGGTGGGGCCACAATCGGGGGATGAATTTTTACATAGGAATATATAGAGAAAATCTTTAAAAATCTTCTTCTCAAAAACTATTAGGCCAGAAAAGATGTAACTTGTATGGAAGCATCCTCAGGTAGTGTAGATTCAAGTTTGTTCAAATCATGGTCCCCGGGGGTAGGGTGGGGCCACAATGGGGGGATGAATTTTTACATAGGAAAATATAGAGAAAATCTTAAAAAATCTTCTTCTCAAAAACTATTAGGCCAAAAAAGCTTAAATTGGAGTGGAAGCATCCTCAGATAGTGTAGATTCAAGTTTGTTTAAATCATGGTCCCCGGGGGTAGGGTGGGGCCACAATGGGGGGATGAATTTTTACATAGGAATATATAGAGAATATCTTTAAAAATCTTCTTCTCAAAATCTATTAGGCCAGAAAAGCTTAAACTGGAGTGGAAGCATCCTCAGATAGTGTAGATTCAAGTTTGTTCAAATCATGGCTACAATGGGGGATGAATTTTTACATAGGAATATATAGAGAAAATCTTTAAAAATCTTCTTCTTAAAAACTATTAGGTCAGGAATGCTCCAATTTGAGTGGAAGCATCATCAGATAGTGAAGATTTAATTTTGTTTAAATTATGGTCCCCTGGGGTAGGGTGGGGCCACAATAGAGGGATGAATTTTTACATAGGAATATATAGAGAAAATCTTTAATATTTTGAGCAATATCTACTGTACTTAGTTGTCAAGATATTTTGATTTTGATACTGTATTGCTAATTTGATCAGAGTTAAGGCAATTGTTCCTTAGGTGAGCGATGTGGCCCCTAAGCCTCTTGTTTCTTTCTTTCTTTCTTTCTTTCTTATTCCCTCTTCCTTTTTTATCGGCAGGATTTCTCAGAGATGACTGGATAGATTTTCTGAAAATTTTAGGGATGATAGAGAATGATAATACCTCAAAGCGTTGTTTTTCATTTTTTAAAATCCATTTTGGTCGTCCGAAACCCTCGAGATCTCAGAAACGTTAAAGACTTCAACATTCAAACTTTGTGGGATGCTAGTCTTGTGTACGTAGATGTTTTAAATTACTTTGTTCGATTCGTCATAACTTCCAGTCGTCAACGGAAGTACTTCAAAATTAATATTTTTGAAGGTTTTTTTATAAATATTTCATTGGATGAATATTTAAACATTAAAATGCACATTTTGGTGATTCATTTGGGATATGAAGGTGGCGACATTGCAGAAAAAATACGTAACCCGCCTTAGCGGGTTATGTAATTTTTTTTTTTTTTGCAATGATCGTTACCTTCATAACTCGCATAAATCACAAAAGAAAACATCTTATTGTTTATATTATCATCCTTCTGTAACAAATTAATAAATTTATTTTAAAAAGTTAGTATGTTTCATTAATTTACTGTAAATGTAAATCAGTACGTTTGCTAAAAGAAACAGCCAAATCGTCCCCTATAGGAATTTAATCATTATGATTATTTCGTGCACATGAAGTCCGTGATTTGTCTTAGGTCGCTGTAGGTTTTTACCAATCAATAAATGGGGCGTATAGATTTCAGTCTTGCTGTTATCTGTAGAGCTATGAACTAACTATAAGTTTCCGTAGAGGTAATCAAACTCGGTAGATGTAAATTAATCAGTATAAAACCTTAGTAAACCTATGTTATTAATGCGATGTTGAAGAAAGAATAATTCTACTTCCGGTGAGATATCCCAAATATCTGGTCCTCACCGGAAGAGTTCAAACAAATCTAGATGTTAATAAGTTTAACTGTTTTCTTTAACTGTTTTAAATAGTCTGATACACAATAATGTACACCAGGCATATGTACACGAAATACATGCCTTTGATTTCATATAGCACCACCGTTAGTCCGTTTTCGGTCTCGAAACAAAACAAATCATTGCTCCCTCCAGATTTCAGAAACGGTAACAACTTTTGTGTGATGATAGACTTATGCATGTAAATGTGTTTTAACTATTTTGTTTGATTTGTCGTTACTTCCGGTTGTCATAAGAAGTACTTCAAAATTTGATGGTTTTTTGGTTTTTTTTTTTTTTTACATCTTTTTAAAAATTTTGTTACTTGGGATGAATATATCAGTACAAAATCTTACATTTGTCATCTATAAAATGTCAATAAACAAAATATTCTTCTTCCGGTAATATATCTCAAATATCCAAGGTAGCTTTCTTTTTTTTTCAAATCTTGTACCCGCGAGATCTCAGAGACTGTAAAGGATCAAAACAAAAAACTTTTATTATTACATGTAATAGACATTTGATTTAAGATGTGTTTACTTAGTTTCATTTTGCAAACCATTACTTCCGGTCCTAAACGGAAGGGTTCAAACAAATGAAGATAAAATAACTGTTTTTCTTTAAAAAAAATTTAGCTAGCCTGATAAACATATATACATTAGGAAGATGTACAAAAATTACAAACTTTTCTTTTATTGAGCATTTCCGTTGTCTGTTTCCGGTCCTGAGACAAAAAGTTACCTTGTTTAAATGAGATCTCATATTTGGCAGGGACTTGAATAACCAGACTTTGAAGAACTTATTTTTTTTTCTTCATTAAACAAGAATTTATTTCAGATAAATGCATGTACGTGGGTCAATCAAAAAATACGAAGACTTTTGTCATAACAGCTATGTTATTTAACGTCATATTATTACTAAATTAAGTAGACATAATTTTAATTAGCAATTGTTTCAAACAAATTAAATTGAAATCCAAAAAGTTAATATGTTCTTTTATTTCTAAGAATTATTTAGAATCTAATCCTGCAAAAATGCTGTCATGGCGCACGGTCAAACTTTGTGTTCTGTCAACAATAAAACATATTATGTTGAAAGTAATATCTCCATGGCTTAAAACCGACTAATATCGAAACCTAAAATTAAAATTTTTTATGATATTCTATGTACCAAATAATGACAGGATATATAGATTTATTGTATAGATATCAGTAACTAAAGACATATAGTCCTCTTTAAAATTGACTAAAAACATTGACGTCGCCAGACGTCACGGCGCAACGAAACGTATAAACAGTATGGATCTAACTCGGGAAAAAGCCGATAAAAACTATGAAAATGTTCAATGGTGGAAAAAATAAGTCAAAAATTATTTGAACATTTGTGTTTTGACTCTAACATGTTGTGGTAAATGTATTTTGAACATCAAACAGAGAATAGAATAAAGCTGTATGTAAGAGAATGTAAATATTTGATAAAAAAAATATTAATGTAATCTGACATTCAGGAATTCTCTTCCTGTAACGAAGAGACATGCAGTAAAAAATAAGAAAACTTTGAGGAACTAACTTCTGATTTTCAAACAATTGTGAACAAATTAGATGTCAAGTGATATAAAGCCGATTTAAATTCTATGGTTTAAAGCACAAAAGACTCAGGGTGATATAAAGATTAATTGGGTATTTCTATTAACTGTGCTTGCGTAATCTTGAAGTCATGTTTTCAACGTTACCCTGTCACCACGACAAAACATGTTGATTTTAAAATCGGGTAACAAAAATATCTTTTCATCAAATAGAATAAAACTTCGTATGTCAATAAAATAAGTATTGTTGCATAAATTGATCTGTTAGTTATTACTCTATTGAAAAATATATGATAGCCACACTGTCTTCGTATTTTTTTATTGAGCCTCGTATATGAAAACGGAAGACCTTTCTGTTGCTATGGCAACAAGTCTCTTTATATTTATATTGTCTTTTGTTAAAATTTTCCTTTCAATCATTTTTTTTAATTATTTACACGTTATCATAACACACTTTGTAGTGCTTGTCACATCTTTAGGAATAAAGAGTCGATAGAAAATCAGTCAACAAGATTGACTTAAAATTTAATAAGTTTCCTGCACCACTACCTATTGATATTTTGGAACAGTAAAAATCATTTGCATTCATTTGAATTATTGCTTGGAATAAATTCCAAATCAAATTATATTGAAATTTTTTAAACTCTATTCGTTGCAAGACCACGTAACAATTTTACAAAATTCAATGCATGGCAAAGAAACGGCCATAGCGCACCCCTTTAGCATTTAAGGCAAAGAGTGCACATGATTTGCAGTATTATATCAAAATTGTTGTTTTCTGGCCAGAAACTCGGGTAATATTACTAGAAAAAAGAGATAGAAAAACCTGATAGAAAATTTTTTGGAACAACTCACAGATGTAAGTGGGTTTAAGTATTAAGAGCAACATAAAATAAAAAGCACTAAATAAAACCAACAGCATTACGCATCCCAAGGTATTTGATCTAACAGAAAGAAACTGAAAGATTCAGAAAGCTGAATAGATAGAGCACAATAGAAATAGCCATCGACTAAAAGAAATAAAATTTTAAAATTTACGGAACCACCATGCAGTCCCTTTTTCATGCCATCAGGTCTAAATGATTTGAGTCTGTGCATCCAGGGTTTATTTTACTGTTCCTCTCCGTGTTTGTCCAATGTAAGGTCATGATCAATCATAACTACTGTCATATATCTACTTTAGTGGGATATCCAAGTAGCTTGAGTTGACAATGCACTCGCTTATCACCGCTGCGGCCCGAGTTCGATACCCGTGATCGACAGTGGTTGTACGATGAAAGGGTATGGTGGTCGCCCGTTTGGATACGTGGGTTTTCTCCGGGCACTCCGGCTTCCTCCCACATCCATGACACCTTCCCGCTAACATCCGTGCCAACGAAAGATACCAATTTAAGTTGTAGAACTTGTTTATCAATCGTTGTAAAATAAATAAAGTGCAGTTTTGTTTATATCTTCCCTTTAGTGACCATGAGGTCGAACTATGATTTTTCTGCGAATGTCATTTTTTTCCCAAACGTATTTTTTTTAGTAAACCTTTAGAACTGGTCAAATATAAATACAGTACTGTTGTCTGTGCGACAAGACGTATTACCATACAGTCATGTATATTCTGTATCTGGGAACCGATTGGTGTCAGTTTATCAATCAGTCCGCGCCAGTGCTGTGCTTTCACAAATGGCGTCTGGCATCAGAACAGGAGTTTTAAAATAGTTTTAAAACCACCATTGGGCAACGGGTTGTCTCGCTCTAATATCGCTCTCACTAACAACTGAAGTAGTTTTTATTCAAAACGTTAGAAACTTTTGATTTCGGATCCAATTTTATTCACTGGATTAAAATTTTATATAAAAACCTAATATTTCGATTAAAAAATAATGGATGGATTTGAAGAACATGTCTCGGTCTAATATAACTCACTATAAACTATGTCTTTTAACTTTTTGAGTAAGTTAACTTTTGAGTAATTTTTATTCAAAACGTTAGAGACTTTTGATTTCGGATCCAATTTTAGCTGTCCTATTTCAGCATTATTATATCTTTTTGTCGCTGGAATCTTATCCGATAAAACAGAAAAAAATGAGTTAATAAACAGTGTTGTGTTGATGAGAAGTTATTGGTACATGTATTTGTTTTGTTAGTATATATGGAATCTTTGAAAAATAGTATTTGAGTTCAAACTTGATAAATATTTGTGTTATCATTTTATATTCACAAAGCCAGTTTGTTCTTTTGCACAATGTCTCGAACATATCAGACGAACTTTTTATAGTTCCATTCTCTTCAAAAATATCTTTCACATTGTAGAATTCCGCTTTTAATCCAAATTTCAAAATAATTTCAAAAATATCAGTGACTAGTACATGTATAACATTGAGGTGTTATCATTTAAAGGAAAAACGACATTCTAGGAAAGGGGTGGCTTGATCACAGACCCTCTCCCCCTTCATCATCTATATCATTGCCAGATCAGATAGTCTTATAAATTGCTCATCAAAAATGCTGTTTTATATAAATATAACTTATTCGTCCGAACAAATAGCTAATTCGTCCGAACAAATCCTATAATTCGTCCGAACATATAACTTATTTGTCCGAACAAATCCTAATAACTTAATTGTCCGAACAAATCCTAATTCGTCCGAACAAATCCTGATTCGTCCGAACAAAAAAATTATTTGTCCGAACAAATCCTAATTCGTCCGAACAAATAGCTAATTCGTCCGAACAAATCGTAATTTGTCCGAACAAATAACTAATTCGTCCGAACAAATCCTAGTTCGTCCGAACAAATAATTTTTTTTTCACCTGGCCCTTCCACGCCGCCGTAGTTTAAGGTTGGGTAAAAAAAATATCATTTTAGTGACAAACAGTTCTTTATTTCATTTCTTTATAAGTTTTAAAGGTCTGTCATTCTTTAGGTCGTGTAAAAAAAAAATGGGAGATTCTTTCTTAGGATGCTAGAAAGGTTTGTGAGTACGGATTGATAAGTCGTGGAATCCAACTATGGTCATTTTTTTTTTGTTTTGCAAACGATTTACATATATTTTGGGGTTGTCTCATCAATTGCAGATTGCTTTGAGTAGGTTTTGCAGCAGTCTCAATTACACAGTTTGGGATTTCAGTACTGTGCTCGAAGAACAGATTCGTTTTATTTGGGTAGTTAAATCATTAGGAGCACGTCTAAAAGTATGAGGAGGGTAGAGGCTAGACGACTTCGTGTATAGTTATGAGAATTGATGGGTTTAATATGGATACAAACTTTAAATCGCCATCTTCCAGACAAAATATGTTCGATATTATTATAACTAAATATGGTGAGCTCAGGGCTTTAAAACCCTGATATAATTCAACAGAGTCAAAAGAATGGTGTCGTTTCAAAAGTGAGGCATTTGTATTTCCTCATAAGCCGTGAAAACGCTACGGCCGTGAATAAAGATTTAAAATTTCAAAAAAAAAAAAAAAAAAAAAAAAAACAATCACTGACAACGAGTATAATTGTTGGACATGCAGCTGATAAATAATATCCTGTATGATACAGGGATATCGGTCTTGTTAAATATAAATGCTCATAAAAGTTCATGTTTTGAGACGTAAAGACAAATATAATGCTTTTTTTACCTAAGGTCAACAATCTATTACTGAATGATATGGGACTTTTCTAAAAATTATAGTTTTATAAAAGTAATTTAAGTCTCTTTATATTTCGTTTAATACGAATGACGCCATATAATTCGCATTAAAGTTTTGAATCACGTGCAAAATTCTGCCATCAATTCATTGAAATTCATATTGAAAGATGCACAAATTGTATCACTTGTACCAAGTGCGTGAGTTGCTAACACATGTTGAATATAATAAATTGTTTTGTATGAATAATAAAGCTCTTCACTGTAAACACGCACGAATCTAGGAGGTTTGGATCAGTTCGATAAATATCAATTGATCAAATGTACGTAATTGAAGAACTGTACTCAAATAAGCCTTGGACTTCCATTCCATCCAGACATCTCACCCTCTCAAAGTAAATTTGCTTAGATTGTTTTAAAGAACACATTCTTGCATGGGGAGATTGAACATCAATTACATGTATTAATAATTTTTTAAAGTTTAATCTTATACCTCTTTTGTTCGAAATGTTGCTAAATATCAAAAATGAATATTTTTGAAATACATTTGGTTTGTTAATCACTGCAAAATTTGTCGACTTACCTATATATACTGATCTCCTCAACCAAGATTCTGAAATGAAAGCATGTTTTGATTATCCTTAACCTATACCCAGCTGCATATTTAAATGACATGTTTGAATGTCCTTTGTATACCCGTTGTCAATACAATGCAGTGAAGCGTCAAAAGTAAATCAATTGTAAGCCTGGGGTAATTTTTTTCAATCTGATTTTATAACAGAGTACCACTTGAAAATCAATATACACTTGTAATTATCAAACAAACAAAATAAGAAAACTTTTGAATTCTTTCACACACGATTTAAAACAAAACATTTTTTTAAACTAAAAGATCCGTTTTCTCGTGAAAGTAACGTCTGAATAAACCCATTCTTTGGATAGAACCAGGAAGTTTAAATCCAGTGTCTTTGTGATACGTGCTAAATAAACAGCGCCAACCATTGCACTCCTGCAAAGAACTTATTCAATCAAATATTGATTTTTCAACGAGTCTTAAGTTTGTGGGTAAAATGGGAAAACAGGTCTTTATAATAGCTTTTCAAGCTGCAATGAATATTCTTTAGAATATTGTTTAAAATATGTCGCTTCTCTCAGAGCAGAGATAATTTATACATAAACACATTTTCTCAAAGTCATTTAAAGGGGCATGGTCACGATTTGGATCAAATTCTATTTTTCTGTTTTCATTACTTACAATGCTTTAAGAATGCATTTCTAATGATTAAATGAAATTTGAGAGTCAGACGTAGAGTTTTAAGTAAGATACAGGGCACACTATTCTTTGTCATGTAAACAAGGCTCGTGCCCTGTTTTTGTTTACATAGATTTAATATACCTGTAAAAAACTGATTTCAAGCTAATTTGTTTATCTTTTTATTCATTTTAAGCATTAATAATCAGTTTATAACGTTTAAACCATTCATTTTAGGTCTATAACTGGAATTTTCATATCAACATTCAAAATGTAAACAAACGCTTTGTTTACATAGCAAAGAGTTTCAAGCTCTGTAACTCGCTTATTACTCAATGAATGACACTCAAATTTTGTTTGCTTATTAAAAATGCCTTACTGAAGCATTGTTAATATTAAAATCAGAAAAATAATTTATGACCAAAATCGTGACCATGCCCCTTTAACAAACAAATTAAAATATTTTTTTTCTAATAAACAAATTAAAGTTCTTCAAAACATTTTTGCCAACATGGTATAAAACATAGGTAGTCTATGACACTCCAGTACGATGATGTTGAAATCAGATATTAAATCCTGAATTGTACATTGCTATGAAGATACCTTTCGAGATATGACCGATATTTTAATTCTTTTCATAAAGTATATTGATTCTGTTATTTCTTTTAATAAAGTGTGATTAAATAAGAAGAGCACAAAACTACGTGATTGCAGTAAAATACGTAAAGAAAAATAGAACAATTTTAAAATATGTCCGATTCCATCTTTCAGACATTCAAATATATAATCTAGTTCCATTGACTATAATTCCACTTTCATAAAAAAATCCTTTTGTTTTGGACAACTTTTAACAAAACGGATTCACAATCCGACCATTTTTATCATGCAATTTTACAGCATTTGAAAAAAAACACGCATTCCTTAAACCTCCATTAAACGGATTTTTTTAGCATTATCTAATAAATAATGTGTTCATTTGACTTATCCTTTACTTTTAGGATTGACATGGTTTGGATTATATTTCGTGATTGATTAAAACTTGGCTGGGCTGCACCAACTGCACTGATCGTGTTCAGACATAAATGTAGATCCTTATATGGGGAATTGGTTGTTTCTTACATGCATCATCATACTAAAGTTGATAATAAGACTTAGTACTCTTGCACACTTTAACTGGATAACAGAGATTGGGTGAAATGTACAAAAAGATGTATGGTCTAAACTTTGTTAAGTCTTTCCCCCAAAATTGCAATAGAAGGGTTTGTAGTATGTTAAGTAGTTTTGTTTAGTGTCCGTAAATGTGCATAGTTATGTCATTATCTGATATTAACATCAAGGCGTCGCATTCTTTACGTATAAGTGTTATTGTTCTCTTGACGCTGTTGTAGAGATGTCAAATTACACTGTACAAAAACAATAAGCGTCAAAACCAACCCAATCGGTAAATAAAATCACTAATCTACTAAACCGTTAATGTAATTTGATATGAGTCTGGAGCGATTTGAGCAGATAAAGACTTAGCTACTAGTCTACTTTGTCTTTCAGCAACTAACGTTCTAATTCACCAAATCGACCAAACATAACGCGCGGTATTCAATTTGCCTTGGTGTGTTATAGGACCGACGACATCCAAAAATAAGCATTGGATATCAATGCGTATTTGTAATATAAACTAATGTGGTGATCAATATCTGTTATAGATGCTTCAATGTACATGTAGGTGTAGGTGTAGTTTTTGGCTGGGGTAAATTGTTGAAAGTCTAGTCAATGTGTTTAAGACTTACATTTAAATGATGGTTTTATATATATATATAGGCTGTTAAATGTATATATGTTTAGACACAATCTACAATTTACCCAAGCCAAAAACTGCATCTATATCCTACATGTTCATTGAAGCATTCTAAGCATGTGGTTACATTTTTTCTTCTTAATCTCAATTTTTTTTTAAATTGTCATTTTCCAGTGTCAATCCAACAACTTTTTGCATTATTAACCTTAAGTATACGAGGTATAGAAAAAATGGACGTTCGTTATTAATCTATTGTTAGTATTATTTACTAGGAACTCATGCAAGGGTGGTTTACTGCACTATATATTCAGAGACAGCGAAGGTATGTCGGTTTTTGTTCTCCTTTAAAAACGTTGGGGCGTTCATATGTAAATAATATCCATTCGATGTAAGGGTTCGAGTCAGACCCCGTTTCAACAGTTTTTTGTTTAATCTTTCAGCAATCAGGACACAACATTCCTATCTAATTATATAAACAATGCCGAGGCTGTAAGGTAAGAAATATATGGTGGAGAAGTTTTTAGTTCATTTTGTTTGTCAATACTTTCTGCAAGTTCAGCATTATTCAAAAGTAAAAAAAAAAATTATTTTTAGAATATATGATATAAAGTGAAAATTCTGCATATTCTGTAGTCGCTCTTGCTGTAAGATGAAATACAACAGGTAAAATATCTGATATATTTTCCCTGGAAATTGTACATTTGTTTAATCTATGAGAGTTGCTTCTCCTTTCGTATGTGTGATAATCAAAAAGCTGCTGTTGCTTCTCCTTTCGCATGAAAGTTGCTGTTGGTCTGTACAGTAAATTGTACTTGCATGATATACTAGTAAGTTCATCATCATGGACCTTTTACGGCAAATAGTATAACTCGATTTCATGCAGGTAGGTTATACTGTGTACATCTATTATGTCAGGGAGTCTTCGTACAAATGAATAGAGCAAGCAATTAATTTACAAAACAAAAACCAAAACCAAAATTCAATACATGGTTTATACATTAAAAGTTTTTAATTTTTTGTTGTCATCTTTTTTATTTTCCTAAATTGATCTATTGTTAAAAGTTAAAACGCGGCCTATTAATGTTAACCTTGATAGACACAAAAAAAAGAAGATAAATATAATTATCAGAATTCCTTCCGCTCATGATCCGATCATGTTAGAAAATCGATTACAGCTTTTAAGGGGACAAGACATTCCCATCTTCTTTAGAGATAATTGTAACTTCTGGTTACGGGGAATGACAGAACTATAATATTGTGCTTAATCTGGCGTCCCGACCGCTGGCTGTGAGAGTCAATAGCATTCATACATCATACGGGTGGACGTACGCCATCTATTTTCTCCCAAATAATCTTAAGCAATATATAACGTGGCAATGTTCACGTACACTCCATATTCATTAAGATGTGTACACTGTAAAACCACTCCATCAAGTATATGCATATACTAACACTGTACCAACAAATACTAGAAGTTTACTTTAGAATTTGACATAGTCTCGAGGGTTTACGAAAAAAAAGCTTGCACTCGACCTAAGTATATACGACTGGAAATGCTCAAAAGGCTCGCGTTTTTTCTTTTTGAAGATGACTCAAAAGGTCACTTTTAGCGAGACGTTGTTGGACTTTGGGTAGTTGTGCCAAACAGCAATGTGTCGTTGGCCTGTCTATTTCATTGCATTGCTTATTGAAATCAACAAGATTTGACGAACTCAAGTGGTTGTTTCTACGTAATATGTGTATATTTTGTTCGAGACGAGCGACATTTTTTTATCGCTTTGAGAACGGAGCGTTGTGGATATCTTCATACGCCATGGGTGAATAATGGGATAGCGTGTCAGCCTGTGTAAAGAACAGGACGGTATGCCGGATGGGGTCGGGAAGAATGGAATATGTCACATAAAAGAAAGCAAGTCAGAAAGTATACAGTAGGAATACGTCAGCAAGTGTGCAGAAAGAAAGCGCGTTGGGTAGAGTCCGAGAGGACGACATTCCTTATAGTCGGCGTACGTCAGGTCGATATAAAAGAACGTTATGATAGATGAACTTTAAGAACAGTAATAATGTGAAATCATTTGAATACGCATTTTTGCTGTACAGTGGTTTTCATTTCACTGACGTCGACACAACAAATCGTGCTCCTCACTAGGTGATGTTCAATTAAAACATATGCTTTTAAGGGCAATTCATTAGAGGCCAATGTCTGAGGGTAGTAAATTAAAAATACCCGATTTGTATGGATGTGATATTACAGTCCATCATCTTTACAAATACTATAACACAAAGTTCTTGATGAGGTAAATTGGTAAACCACGAACGATTGCGTTTCTACTGTATATAAGGCAGAACATTATATAAAACAGTACATGTATGTGATGGTGAAACAAAAGGGTAATATGTCAGACAGTTTACAAAAGAATGTTACTATAAGGTTTGACCCAAAAAAATTATGAATAGAATATTTTAGTACAGAGCGTTGAAGTGATGATATAGTAGATATTTCGTACTTGAATTATCATATATAATATGTTGAATACACAGTTTAGAAGGGGAAAGGGGGTTAAGGAAATTAATAATGCTATTATCTGCGAAACGTAGGCGTACGTTATTGTAGCGTGCATTAATGTAAAACAAAAATGTTCCAAAAGTAAACACTTAGTGTATACAGATGTAGTTTTGTGTGTGAAAGGGCTGTGTGGGTTTAAGGAGTACATGTACGTCTAGAGGATTTTTCTTGATATCAGTAAGAAAAAATGATAATGTTCAATTCATTTTACTTTTTTTTTCATAATCAAATATTCCGTGCAACAAAAATTCTAACAGCAGAGCAATTGTTGTCGTCTGGCTAACATCTGTACAAATGAATTCAATATAAATCAATATTTTATCAAAAAGAAATCACGAAAACAATTGTTGATCACTTCGAATACTTAAATTGCCCTTCATTCCACTAGTCACAATGAATTTGACTTGATTTGCCTTTTAAGCATAGGGGGGCTTCGATAAGAAAAGCTTCCAAGGATGGGGACGCTTGGTTAACTTAATTTATCGTCCTCTACTTAGAAATTTGAGCAATTTATCAATCATTTGATGTGCACCAAATATTATGTGTGGTTAAAGCGTAGCATTGATCAGAGAGAACTCGTGCTCCAGGCCAATTTGATTGTTCTCGTGAACAAATTTTACTGCATTGGGAGAAAATCAGTTGATGAGCCTCGATATCAGATACCATATGGCGGCGATATGATAACGAGGCCAATCCTTGTGTAACCTCCTCTATTAAACAACCATGAACACGTTTTCTTTTTTTCGATGGCATCATTTTACTTTTTAAAATGTTAACAGACAATTGCTATGTATTACGCAGGTACAAAAAAGCTATCAATGTTTTATAGAGTATGGTAAAACTAGCATAACTCAAAGGAAAATGTAACTCAATATCACTGATGCATGCTTGATGATTGTGATAATACAGGTCAACTTTTGCTCATTATACAATAAGAAGTGTTTGAAAATAAAAAAAAAACAACAACAATGTTTCAGTGATGTAAAACAAACAGATCTATAAAATTATTTTGAAGACGCATACAATTATTGTTCCTTCAATTTCAGATTTATAACAATCATGATTAACACATACAATACATTATGACACCAGTCGTTTAACAGATACATGTCTATATAGTCTATATAAAATATGTACGGATTATTATACACATTCATATTATATAAATTTTGATACAAGTATGGTACATACAGTCATACAAAACATACACTGGAATGCTTGACAGGTAAAATAACAGTAGGCAATCATCATCTCATGTTCAGTCACGTCACTCTATAGTTTCAACACATAACCTTTTACAACCAATCCCCCCTCCCTACACCCCTATCATCGTCCCCAAAATAAAATCAACCGTTCAGGAATATCCATACTAGGTTACAGTTTATACTCACAGAAAAACGTCACATGATGCACAAGTGTTTTTTTTTTTTGTACACATTAGCACTAGAAGACTTCAAATAACAGACATCTCGTCTGTGTCTGTGAATGCTGAATCGGGAATAAAAGCATGATGCTGTACGTGTGCTGAATTTGATTCAAGGTTCCAGGTCTATAGGTCTGTTTTCCAAACACCGTCTTCGTTGATCACAAGCACATACACAACTCATACTTTTTAAAAATTCTCTTATTATAAATATTTTGGCCATTTCACACTTTTGTGTATTCAATGAATTCAAAATAATCCAGGATAGATTGACTTTAGTGTCCAAAACATGGTTATCGTTCCTAGTGTCTCTACAGTCACACGTGTTGGGGGGCCAGCGTTTGAATCGTAATCTGCTTTCAAACCTTCTGCGATGAAACGAAACCAGTTATAGCGAAGTGTAGGAAAATATTGGGGAAAAAATTTGTATATTAAAATTTCTAACTTTTATTTGTTTATTTTTCAAATAATTCATTAAATTTTTAAACTATTAAGCAATGACTTGGACTTTGTGTATTGTCATGTTATAAATTTTGAATTTAACGGGTGGCAGTAAATACAAAAAACATGAGAGTATACTAAAGTGACAGAATGCGATTATTTATAGGTGCATTGTCCGCCGTTCAGTTCAATGTCTTCTTTAATTACTATGGTTTCATCAAGATGTGGTTTAATACCTTTTTTCGTTAATTTCATTGACTTCGTTGTTGAATTGATCAATAAACCAGAAATGTTCATTAAAATGCAATTTCTAATTAATAATTGCAACCGAAGGATTTTTATCCACCAAAATACAGGTTCTAGAAAACTGTGTTTTCATTAAATCCACGAAATTTGATGCCCAGAAATATCTATGAAACCACAGTACTTGAAAATTAAAATATACTTAATCTTATATTGATAGTAAATTTCTAATACAATAATACATGTATATCGCTTTTTAATAACCGATTTTTTTTTCTTAAGTTCATATATTCATTAAACGCAACTGGCCTGTTTGTTTGGAGAAGTCGAATATCTTGGTTTCGCCGAAATCGCCCTTGATCTGGGACACAGTTTCCGGGTGAGTTCTTCTCATGGTTTCGGAATATGTCAGAACGTGTTGGGTCGTGCTCGGCCTCAGAAGGCTAGGGTAAGATGTAGTAGGTACCGTTAGCTCTATAAAAAGAAATTAATGTATTGATAAGAATGGCAATCTACTTGATAATCCTTGGCCACAAATAAAATGAATGGTTTGATACATGTAACAAATCAAAGTTAAAAAACCTGAAACTGTATTGTTTTCTATGGATCAAACTCGAGTCGAGTTTATCTGAGATTGATTGGAGTTATAATGACATAAATCTTTTTTTTTTAATTCGATTGTGCGACCAACTTTAAATTGGAACGCGTGCACTTACTTTCATATGTTAATGTCTAACTATTGTACACCTGAATACAGTAAAACAAAGTAATGATCTATCATATGACGTATTCAAATAATTCTTTTAACATGTAAAAAAATGCCGCCTTCATAGTGGCAAAATCATCCGCATGCGCGGATCTAGAAGGGGGGGGGTCCGGACCCTGGAAAATTCAAAATATTTAAATTTTCATTGTAAAATTACGGCCTCTCTCTCCTTTGAAAACTTAAATATTCTTTGGACCCACCTCCCCTCCCTGGAAAAAGTTCCTGGATCCGCGCATGATTCGGCACATTATTAATACGTGCGTCCCTGATGCCTCGCTATAACTGTGTTTTACTGTATATGATTGCTATTGGGACTATTTACGCATACCGGATAGAATCATGGTCCTCTCGCTTCGTCCGTATTTATTTTGAGCCTCACAAGTATAATTTCCAAAATCTCCTCGACCGACGTTTAGAATCCTCAAAGATAGAGTGACTCTGTAACGCAATACAATGCATGTATTGTATCATCATTATAATTGCGAAAACCAATTATCCAAGCATTAAGTATAAATATTTCATACACAAGATATCAATCAATATGAGTTGTGGCTATAGCAAACATCCCCCCAAAAGTTCTTCTCATCGAACATGCATGCAGTCTTAAATGAAACGATATCTAGTATAGTACAACAGAGCTGAGAAAATGTCCTTGTCAAAATCACACATAAACAATATGTTTATTCAAAATATTTTGTATTTAAGAAAATCCCAGGAATACATTTGAGTATACATTTATACATGTTCATATGATTAAGAATGTCATTCTTTAAGTTTTTGGGATACATCACTCTATACTTATAGAAGAGCATAACTCTTTGTAAGATCCATATAATGAAAGTCATCTTTTACATCAGTCAAGATATTTATCTTGTTTTATCGGTTTGCTCGGTTGCGTATTTACAAATATAAAGGTCTAGTTCTAAGCTCTGATTATGCCGCTAAAAAAATTTTTTTTATCTAAAGCTTTTTAAAATTGCTCTTATTATTCAAATATAAAAAAATGACTGATTTTTTGCAACTACTTGGGTTTAGACGGACGAATATTGAACAAAGCTAAATGTTGTACATGCCATTGCGCTTACTTAAGGTGGTCCTCCTTGTACATATCAGTCCGATAATTGGGTCCCGACTGTTGATCAAACTCTCGTTCTCCGAACCTCCAGATATTCACTCCGAAAGGTGAGGCGGAAACATCGCATTGTAAAATGGTTTCCTTGTCCAGCGACTGGAACTGGCGTAAGTTTATCAGGTTCACTTCAGGTGGAACTATTAAAATGAGGTACATGTACATATATACTAAATTTAAAAGCAAATGTTTTTAAATACTTATTTTTTGAACAAATAATAAAAATGGTTTAAAATGAAGATCGATTAATTTAATTTTTGTTAAGAATTGAATGACTGCTTCATGGGTAAATTCTGCATATCTGTATAGTTTAAATTTGAATCTTTATATTTGAAAAAAATATTTCGTTTATCTATAAAAACGTCACATCTAAAACAAAAACTGACTTTATTACATTAGCAGCTTACAATGAACATCCACTTTAATGGTATGCTGAACTGCTGCTTTCACGTTGTTGGTAGCCATGCATTCGTATTTCCCGCCACAATGACGTGATATGTTCTTAATGATCAGAGTGTCTCCAATAGCACCAACTCCTGAAGAGGAAAGGAGAAAATGACAGCAAACTGAGTTTGCCGTGAGCCTTGTTTGGCTGATTAATTGATTGATTGATTGATTGATTGATTGGTCGATGTCCTATCAAGAATATGACATGTCGTGACTGTTTAAAGTACGTATATTGTTTGATTGTGGATTTTACTTCAGCTCAGAATAAGTTGTGAAAAAGACATAAAATAATATATCACTTTATTTCATTTACGATGAAGCGTCGTTTAATGTTTATTTCAGTAATGTTTACAAGGGTATAATATCTGACTTCATTATGATTCTACTCATTACAGTGTCTGATAAGGAAATATTTGCTTAAGAGAAAATGTTTGGGCTTTCATAACGTCTTTGCAGAGATAAAAAAAACAACCTTTATTTGTTACAGCTATAACCGATAGGAAATGTTTAATGATGTTAACCCTAAACTGAAATATCTAATAGACGGGCAATACATTTCACACTTTAGTTATTATTATACAATGTAATTTAACAAAACAATATTCAATTGCCATTTGTGAATGTTACAAGCAGGTATTGGTTTTGATTTTGTTTTTATACTTTATTTGATGATTTTTTTCTTCAAATTTATGCTTCATATAACATTTTCAACAGAACACTCAGATGCATTTTTTATTTTAGAAAAAGAGATGATATTTCTACCTTCGAAAAAAAAATGTCTAGATGTCTTGTTTAATTTTGAAATAGACCATGTAATTAATGAGCAGATGTTTCGAAAATTGATCTGACTTACGCTCCCTGTATGACCCATGGTGGTTGTTGATTCGAAACCACGTGATATTAGGTTCTGGAATCCCTGTTGCGTTGCACCATAATGTGACGTCACGCCCTTCCAGGACGTTTATGTCTTTACTAGAGGCAGATTCCAAAATGCGGGCTGGAACTGAAAAAAAAATTGAAAAGTGATTAAACAGTCTCTCTCTCTCTCTCTCTCTCTCTCTCTCTCTCTCTCTCTCTCTCTCTCTCTCTCTCTCTCATATACTTGATTAGTCACACGTGATTATTTTGTCAATTTTGCAAATTTTCCATTACGATATATTTGTAAATTACAGGTAAAAACCTATCCCAGTTACTGCCGTCCAGGAAATGATTATCAAATAACTGCAGGCCGCAGTCTAACTGCACATACTAACAAGCATGCGTATTTTATCTATAATCTTCTCAACAGATATATCTGTGCCATCAAAAAGACGAAAATGCATGTTGATTGATAATTTAATGTGGCCACGTGTCAAAACAAAATAAACAGTCAATTACCAATATGAATTTCTCATGTAATTGACTTTTTTGTGGCATTGTTTTTGAGGTTTTTTTCTTCTCCTTTTTTTGGCTGAGAACTTATCATGATTTTAATTAATATTCACTTCAGCAAATACACAACTTCATGATCAAAGAATGAAGATTTCTATAATGTTTTGAAATGTTATAATTTAATTTCATTTCGGAGGAAATCCGTATCTCATAAGTCAAGATTATCCTGTCTTACTAGTATATTACGTAGAACCATTTTAACAAGACCTTGGACTTTCAATAGGAGCTATCTATTTCTTGCGTCAAAACAAGTTGAATTCATGCGAAATATACACCGATTGCGTAGTCTTAGCTCAAAAGCCAGACAAATCGTGTTGATTTCAAAGAGCCATGGCTGAGTGGCCAGCAATGAAATAGACAGGCCTACGTCACATTGCTGTTTGACACAACTAACGAAAGTCCAAGCTCTTGTTAAAATGGTTCTAACATATCTGTTGGTTTTACATAGGCCCATACGCCACATCGCTCACATGCGCAACAGTTCTCAAGGGATTTTTTTGAAAATCCTTTTCAAGATTTTGTAAACTGAGAATTCCACACCCTGACTAGGGGGTAGGTTTAAAACAAATTGAATCTTACCATAATTATTCATATATACTCATATAAGATCACATCTTATCGTGTAAAATACGGAAGGTTTGGTGCAGTGGTTCAAGAGACTGTTGGTCTATACTATCCAGTTTGGGTTGAATTAACCTTATGGTTCTACAGAAAAAAAAAGCTTATACAGCTTAGGTGAGCAAAAATAAAGCTAGTATAATTATCCTCTATAACATGTTTTCTCTATCTTGGTGAATTTCTTATATAAAGTCACTTACCATACACCATAAGGTTGACCCTCGTAATCTGCACGGGACTGGTGTTGACAGTGCACGTGTACTCGCCTCTGTCCTCGTACCTGATATGTCTGATGTGCAGATTCCAGTAATCTATCTGCGTGTGTTCGATTGATATTCTGGCATCGTCAATGAACCGCCGCTGGTTTTTACCTATCAGTATTTTCTTGGGGTTCATCCACACCACCTGTCAGTAGGTAGAAATCAGATGGAATAAGTCAAATGTTATATAAAAATATTTCATTTTTTTTTTAATTTTAAATCCGACAGGTATTTTCTTTTTTAGGGTTTGTTTAAATAATGCCTCCATTTCAATTCATTGAATCATTATTCCGTTAAAAATTATTATTTGAGCATTTTTGATTGGCTGTTATGGTAATTTCTAAAGTGAGTGGGATGATCTAAAAAAAATGTCCATTACATGCATGACAGATTTAGTCATATTTAAGTTTTAACAGTCAAAACGAATCAAATATTGACGCTATGTTTAGGAAATTAACCAGTGAATTTTTTTTGTACATGTATATGCATATTATATGCATGACATATTTAGCATTTCCCAAATTATATCATCAGCAATTACATTTTCAACACTTCATTCTACTTTCCATTTTATTACGTGAAGTTAATTTCCAACATCCCCATTCTATTGACAAAAAGAGTGACACTGGGTTTTTATTTAACAGTTAATCAAGCACTGTTCGGTATACCAGAGGTTTGATTCCCGGAATCTTAGCTGAGAATTGTGTGCTTAGAGAAGCGACGTGCCCATGTCAAACAGATCTCAATATCCATCTTTTTCTCCCTCCTTTCCTGATGGCTAACATAGAATGTGATGGATTAGCTTCATACTCAGAGAACCCCATTGATAAATAAACTTCACTTTCTCGGCTAGCCAGCGAGAATCCGATGCATCTGGTAACTGTTAATGTATCAAATCTCTCTCTCTCTCTCTCTCTCTCTCTCTCTCTCTCTCTCTCTCTTGATTAAGTCTATTTCCTTGTTTGATGAGTTTTTTCCCCATTATGATTTTTATTGATTATAATGAACAATTATATATATATTCTCTCTCTCTCTCTTTCTCTCTCTCTCTCTCTCTCTCAAGTCTCTTGGTTTTTTTTATAAGGTTTTTTTCCCTATTATAATTTATTGATAATTATGAATAATTATTCTCTCTCTCTCTCTCTCTCTCTCTCTCTCTCTCATTCTCTCTCTCTCTCTCTCTCTCTCTCTTGATTAAGTCTCTTTCGTTGTTTGATGAATTTTTTCCCTACAATGAGCTTTATTACTAATTATGAACAACCATATATTTTACATATAAACGTATCTTTTAAAACAGTTCATGTTCCTACAGAGTTTGATATTAAACTTTATAACAACCCGGAGAATTTAGTTCTGAAACAATCATGTTGTTGTGTCCATTAAACCCATACGTAATGCTTCTATCAAATGTGAAACCCATTTGACAATAATTTCTGATGTTTCTCGCACCTCGAAATAACGACACAACAGCCGAGTTTTCTGTTACCCAATCCCAGTCTACATTAGCACCTAGTTGTTATCTAAGCACAATGGTTATCCTCTGGTGGTTTCTGAATATTTTTATTAACCGGCTTCCCGTACCTACCCGCAAGACGAAACGCTAAATTACCAAAAACGATACGGCTATTTCAGTTGAAAAAGTTAATTATGAGAAGAACGCATCACTATAATATAGCTTGATTTCTACCATCATTGGGCTGTTATTGGCCGTTTAACAGTGACAAATGTTTTAGGCCTTTTCAGGATTTTAAAGCCATGAATATCTCTTTTCCGCCTTGCAGTTTAATGGCTAAGCGAAACGAATTTCCTTATTATACCTTTCTCAGGTTCTGTATTGAATGCAAATTCAAACAATAATTTCCACCTCACAAGAAGGGTTGTCACACTGAATTACCTTAAATGACGTCATTGGATTTTTTTTATTTTTTGCTAAGATTGCAAAGCCTTAAAGGTCTGTAGGAAAATACTTAGGAAATTATTGGACGCGTACATTTTTCATTGAATATATATAACATTTAAACACTGACTCCCCTTAGCTAGTTATGAAAGGTAGTGTTCTTTTGAAGTATTTTAATTTTAACAAAAAATATGCAGTAGTCATAATGCATATTTCAAATAATTAAATTTAAATACGTCAAAAGGAAAGTAGGATAAGGCAACGATTGGTCAATTTGTACAGTAAATGACAATTCAAAACGAGCTGCGATATGACAGAATTTCATATTTCTGATTTGTAAAATTTGTTCATATAAGTATTTTTTGTGCTATTTTATTCAGGAAAGGAATTTGAAACTTAATATAAAATATTACCTTAACATCATGTATTACATAAAAGTTAATAAGGTTGCACAATAGATTTGTGAAACTTGTATAAAACTGTTGACGTAATACAATTGTCATTTTTAAAAATTTTAAAACATACGATATCGATGATTTTTTTTAAAATCCTAGTTATCAAATAAAAATTATTCGCTACATCATATACAAATAAGGCATTGCAAAGATTCCCAATTTTGAAGCTCAATCGCAGCAAACATATCATAGACAGACACATTTGAGCTCCAATTTCTACGAATATTTTTCAGTTAACCCCAAATTTTTGGTTCCCGAGTCGCAGTAGGTGCGAGCACGACATTTATAAATTACCCCTCCATATAGCCATTGCATTGGCACCAAAGACCTTGATAATTAAAAGTTTACATCAATCATATAATTATTGAAATATTCTTGATGGGACGCAAAACAACTTTCACGCAAGTAACTTATTAAAATCCTTTTCCAAGAAATGTACAAAGTGAAAGAGTGTGCTTAAACCTACCGAATATTTATTTTGTTCGTCCTGAGCCTCACAAGGCAATATGGCGACATCTCCTTCCGTAACTGTGATGTTTCTATGTAAATCTGTTGCAACTGATTTAGAAACTGTAAAAAAAAAAAAATTCATACTTCTTTGAAAAAGATTTGCATTAGCTGAAATGTAATTACAATCGCGTTAGTTTCAGTTTATACAATCAGTACCTATAGCTGCAGAACTGTAGTGCTACAGGGTACATGTAGACAGGTAGTCAGACAGTAGAGCTACAGCTCTGCAGCTAAACAGTTAAACAGTGCGTTTTTCTAAAGTATTAAAGATAGAATAAATTTAATAAATAAGTCAATATATGTTTTAAATATATACCAACTTACACATATTTAGGATTAATTAATGTTTTACCTACAAACATGAGACAGCTATATTGAACACACCTTAACGAAAACTTGGAAGAACCGTGACGTCACTTTAATAATTACCATTTTGGAATTCTTAATTTAATCTTGATACATGCAAAAGTAGCACACAGTGGTTCCTATTCGAAGCATTGTTAAAAAACATCAGAGGGCAGTCCATCGTGAAACCGTATTCAATTAACAAGAGAACGTAGATTTTATCATCTTGTTACTGCGCGAATTAATCATTGAACAATCGTTCGACGATTCTCGGCGGGATAAGTGAATACAAGCAATCAGCGTAACTGTCTCTCTGCAATTACAGCCCCCATATAAGTAAAGAAAGGAGTAATTAGGAGGAGGACCCTAGCGACTTTCAGAAGAAAGTGTTTGGTGTAAATTAAATCAAACTTTGAATTCCTAAAGATGTTGTCAATTTCTGGTGACTGAGAAAAGAGTCGCAAAGTGTCATTCAGAAAGGCGAAAATTTCATTGTCATTCAAGTGGGGAATTAAAAAATAAGTGTGCTGTAGTCAACAGGAAGTCGACGTCATTCGATAGGATATTAGCGGCTATTGCAATGAAACACAATAGCAATGCTTTTAAAACATAATATGTAATTTCAGATATGAGTTCTCTGCGCTCTTAATTATGTTAAATTGTTCAACGAAACTGCTTATTAATTAGAATCATTTTAAAAAGACCTTGGACTTTCGTTAGGACGCAACTATATATTTCTTGTATCAAAACAGGTTATAAATGACACTGGTTTCGTGTGAAATACTCATTGTATTGTATTGTTTATTACCAAGAACCATACGATTCATAGGTTTAACATATATACATAAGTAAAGTAAACAAACATATGTAGACATTTTTAAAAAACATCACAATCTTGAGTTAGACTGCGTGTGCACATATCAGTGTACATAGCAATGTGAAAAATGTACATGATAAAAGTAAACAGGATAATGAAGAGTATATTCTCAAAACAAAAAGAATAATTATATTTTTATCGTAATTTTCAGCATTTATATAGGCATTTGCCCAAATTGCACAACTCTTTGATATTCTTTGTTGAAAGTAATTGAATAAGTTTAAAGACAGAAGGCTTTTCGTAATAATATTTTTTTACATACAACTTTCTTATTTCTTTATAAAATGGACAGATTAAAATAAAATGAAACTCATCTTCAATCTGTGATAGTGAACATAGTTTACAAACTCTCATTTCTATGGATATTATAAAATCTGCCACGCTCAATCTCAAGTCGATGAGAGAATAAACGGTATTTACTTATAAATTGTACATATAGAATTGGTATTGTTTTTGTTAAATATTCTTGTAATTCAAAATTATTACATAAATGCTTATACATTATACATTTGGGTGAATTTTCAAAGTAGCCATGACCTTTTTGTATAAACATATCGGTCAACCTCTGCTTCACTTCAAGTAAGAATACATGTTCATTAAATTGTTCTTTACAGTTCCATATATATCCAAAACCTAAATTGTTAATCAACTGTTTTATGTACGAGAGCCAACAATAGAGGCTAACAGTGTTTCACATTCGTTTACCATATATTGGTATATATTGCTTAAAATACAATTATCACTTTTCTTTAATTTTATCCAATATTTCAACATTCTATACTTTCTATCGAACTGCAGTGGCTTACGCCCCAATTCAAAATATACCATCACTGATGTTACACTTTTCTTAACACATAATAATTTCTTACAAAAATCTAAATGTATACTTTCTAATTCACTTGCTGGGTGCTGTCCCCATAATTCGCAACCATAATGTAATATACTACCAATATATGTATCAAATAGTGACAATTTTGTATTTACGTTCAAATGTAATGGCTTCATTTTGGACAATAAACTGTACATAGCTGTCCTACTTTGTGATGCTAAAACACTTTGTGTTTTATGAAAACTGTCATTAAAATTGCGTAAGATTGCGTAGTCTTAGCTCAAAAGCCAGAGGAATCTTGTTGATTTTCAAGAGCTATGGCTGAGTGGCCAGCAATTAAAAACAAAGGCCTGTGTCACATTGCTCTTAGACACAACTACCCAAAGTCCAAGCACCTGTTAAAAGCTAGGGTTCTATTTCTCGACTGACTTAAAATATTTTAATGAATACTTTAGTTACTGTAGATAAGAAAAAGTCTGAGCAACTAGACAATTTCTTTTTTCATTCAGACCAAGTGCCGGTAATGTAGGCATGGACTCCATGGAAAAAAACCTTGTACACACGTTGCTATCTTTTTCATTGGTTCTGACCAGCTGTTTGTCTAGTAGTTGTAACAATGCGTATGTGCAACAGCCCAATTTCAAACAGATGTAATTATGATATGGTTAATATAACGTCATCAGAGACCGAATGGGAAGAACCGATCGCCCTCCAAGGAATAATAAATATCATGTTTCTCCGTTCAATTTGATAGAAACTCAGATTTATTAAATTAATTTTCGGAAATCGTTTATCATCAATTTTGGTTAGTAATAGATTGATTTTCTCCCTTTACTTTAAAATCTGCCTGGCCACATAGAAGCATTTTATAAGGGGTCTGCTGGAAAGAATTGCTACCGTGGGGGTAAGGGTTGGGGTCAGGTATAGATCCATTTCACCATTTAAGGTTAATACATGTCCTAGCGCTTGGTTTCTTTGATGTGTCGTTTTATTGAGGAGAAAATCGATAATGTTAATGTGTTATCACGATTTAAGCCCCCTTGACTTGAATATTTCCTCCAGGAATCTGCTGCTGTAACGTTCTAAATGTCGGGGCGTTAACGACCACAAACAGCCATAGACCGTGGATATCCCAGGCTTTTAAATATCTTTATATCATATCTGTCGGTTTGATAACAATTCCTTCAGATATTCCAGTGAATTTGATATTTATTGCACAGCAATCTACTAAAATGCATGATCATTTTTCAGTTGATTAGTTGTATAATCATGCTCAGAGATACCATGTATGTATGCAGGCATTTCAGGAATATGGTGGGCGTTAACACCATTTTGCCAGGGAAAGTAATTAATTTTCTACTAAATAATTGTGTCGTATTTCGATTGTTTATGTGGATGAATTACGTAATTGGACTAATGAACAACATTTGGGTATGCGGATGCATATACCTTTACTATTTATCCACAACAATTGCGTATTTAGGTTAACTCCTTGTATTGATAGAATCGTTATCTTTTTAGCGTATCTTTGAAACTGTGATTTTCATTTAATCCACGAAAATTAATGCCCACGAATGCCCACGAATATTGGTGAAATAGCATTAAAACATAATACACACACACACACACAAGCCTTAGGACCAAGTGGCATCTATATGAATGGGAAAAAAATCAAAAGCATGGGTTAAAAAATGTGCTAATTTGTTTTTAATTTTCTGTTTCATAAACGAGACGTACATTGAATTCAATTGTCGATCGTTTGATTAACAGAAGTGATCAAAGATGGAATGCGTTATTTATTTTGCTTAAATGGTGACGTCATTGCTACACATGATAAACTGCTAAATTTTGGGTTCGATCATATGGAAGGTAATCGTGTTCAAAAATCCAGTCATGTAAAATTGTAAATCCGAATATGCAATCATGTTGGTGTGTGAGCCTAAATATGAATGTGTGTAATTCTGATCGTGTAATCTATAAAACTCGGACATAAAAACTCTAAAGTTGACTCCTCAGACCTTCAATGTAATTCTTCCTACAGATGCACATTTGCAACTATAAAATGCTGTTTGTTATTTACATGTAAAGTGTCACTATAATACGCATTTTCCATCGGTAGTCAATGCGTTTATATCTCCGTTTTCTGAAATAGCACAGTTGACATGTTACAAATTGACAAATGTAAAGTCTACAAGTTTGTCGAATTTTGACATGACCATTTATGGAAACAGTGACGTCACCGATAGCTGCAGGAAAAGGCCTGCCGTAATCGCCGGAATGGGCACAGAATAAACAAACCAATATTACATATCATCATATTATCTCTGGATAACAACATTTTTCAGGAAGTACGATTTTTCGAAAAATGAATTTAAGCTCGGTGTCCATTATATCAAGAGAATCCATGATTAAAAAACTTTTTTTTATAACAGTTTCAGAGTGTTTTATTATTTATCATGCACTTGCACAACAAAGTCATTTTGATATTTGAAAAAATATATAGATGCATACATTTTTCCGCGAAAAATTACCAAATTTCTTTGCAAGTCGTTTAATTCTAAATAAATGATGAATATAAAATTCACTCTCAAAATTCTTAGCATTCAGGTAAGCAATGAACCTACATGGGGCGCAGCACTGTTAAGGTCTACTTTGTGGTCGCGCCGACCAGAAAGTACGGGAAATGTTAACTGTGAAATCACACAAAACAACAAGTCATCAAAAATGCTCAAAAATAAAGTAATTCCCGATTGTTATGGGTACGAATACATTAAACTACATTAAAAATTACCTCTGCGTGCAACTTTGTAGTCAAATAAGTCCAACAACGTTAAATATAAACAACTGACTGATCGCTATGCACTTCTCGATGTGACGTCATACTGTAAATTTTGACGCATATTATGTGTAGAGAGGGGCGGATCAATCAATTTTTTAACATGGGAAAATGCATTTTATAAATGAACGGAGCATAATCTTAAAACATTTATTATACCATTAAATCCTATTTATTATGCTTGTTTTAATCCAGTATGTATTAATTTTTTAGAGCGTGTATTATTTCTTTTCTAGAGTGTTTAATGTACAAGTTCGATGTGTTTGACATCGGGAAACCTATATAAATCCGCTTTTTACAAGGGCATACATTTAACAGATTATTACGATCTTTTGGATATAAATTAAGGGAATGTTTAATTTATTAAAAAGTGCTGCTGCTTCAATGAAATCTATAGAATGAATAAATAAATACGTAAAATATTATGTGAAGGTCATATAAATTTCAACCGGAGCTCATTTATTTGATATTTACTCTAATAAAAGATAAACTCTATACAAAGCAGCAGCACTTTTCAGAATCTACTAGATAAGTAGAATTTAATTATCATTTAAATTTTTAATTCAAATAATGGTATGCCCTTGTAATATTGAAATTTGTTTATGACCTCCATTCGGGATAATCATCAACATATATCACGTGACTGTCCATTCAGAGGACCATACTAAGTGTTATACAAAGTGGCATTCACTATGCTGTTTCTTTTAGTATCAAATTTATATCATGATAAAATAACATTACATAAATTTTTTGTAAAAATAGATGCATCGTTTTATGAACGTTTAAATCCGTTGATATTTTCATAGTAAGCCTTAACAGTGCTGCGGGCCTCACGGCGGTCTCCAAATCCCATGCCGCTCATAATATTTATTCACCCCCTATAGGAAATTTCTTGACCCGTCTCATTTCTAGAAAAGATTACGTATTCAACTTATATTTTCCAGTTTACATTACATGTCAAATTATTTTAGCGATATTAAAATAGATATAGGCATTTCTTTTTTAGTAAAAGTTAACTCTTATCGTATTATACATGTACCAGTGTCCATGGGAATTATGTTACAGAAACTAGCGCATTCGTCACACCGGCACCGATTTTTACAAACATTCGCCTTTTCTTGTTTGGTCTAGTTTCAATTATACCTCAACATCTTTTTCTAAAAATAATATTCTCGATCCAAAGAAAATAGTATCGTTCATTAGAACAGTTTAACTGAATTTTATGTTTATTTTAGTCCATTCTGGCGATTACGGCATGCCTTTTCTCGCAGCAAGCGTCATGTCAAAATTCGACAAACTTGTTGCTAGCGCTCTCGAGCGCTAGCAACTACGTTAGTCCTTTTCACTTGAATACGCATGCTCGACTCCATAGTAGGGGGTTCTGGGAATACTGTACTACTGTAGATAAACTGTACCATTTGAATTTCGTTTTATCATCTTCACACGAAGTTTTGTGTTATATTGTAAATGTCAAAATAGTAACAGTCGCTTAGGTCTTATTATGCAAAGTTATTTTAAATATTATAATAAATAGCTAGCTTTATTTTAACTACCTTCAAGCTCGGAAAACAACCTCGGATATATTTTCCGAGCTTGACGGAAAGGCCCGATAAGATACGATTGCTACAAAACGGTACCAATGGTTCTTGAAAATTTTCACCTGGAAGTTGAAATTACAGTATACACATAATGATTAAGGCACAGTCAATGAGCTATGCCATTGCCGATGCTTCTGTGTTTTATTATGGCTACAGCGCTAGCTCACCAATCTTTTTAAAAGATACGCTTGTAGACTTTACATTTGTCGATTTGTAACATGTCAACTGTGCTGTGTCCGAGGATGAAGATACAAATGCAGAAACTATGGATTAAAAATGTGCAAAGAAACCACAGGCACCTGACGTTATATGTTTTTCTCATAATAAAAATAAATACCCTATATCTAATAATACACAAGGTACCCATCCCCGCCATCTTGGATTTATTTCAAACTGTCACATCAGCTGGAAGTTTTGCTTGAAACTCATCGGTAAAATTATTTTGCGATCCTCTCCGTCTCCCGATCGGTCATTCAACATCTAAGCTTACAACCAATTTAACCAAAACGGTACATTACACCTGTCAATAATAAGAATCACCCCTCGATCTGCATCTACTGTCTTGGATATGCGATAAATGTCTAAATCGATGATCGATTTTTAGTCGATGATCAGTTGAAAAGGTTGTCGATTTACGACAATCGATTTGAGATTTTATAATCGATTATAATCGGATTATTACATTAATACTATACTTATCATTTTGTTTATTATTCTGTATTTTATACAATTAAAAGTTGAAAACTGTTGCAAATCCATGTGTATCTGCGTTCGGATAATGTTTTCGTCAGCCATTTTGAAATACTAATATCTTTTTAGTTACGGTAGAAGGATATTGTTTCGGATCAGACCAATGATAGAATTTTAAACAAAATGTACAATGAAATTTAATAACGTCAAGATCTTTAATTTTCGATATAAATAAAAACAATTGTCAATCATTATTTTGATAGAAACTCGTTTTATTTATTACGGAATTATGCTGACACAGTTTCACGTTTTAAAAACGAAATGGCGAAAGTTGAAAACACATATGTGCCAAAACTCTACGATCATCGAGGCACAAAAATAAAACACTTTGGATTCTTTAAGAAAATTTTTAATCAGTAAATGTAAATACGTTGTTTATTTGATTTTTATTGAAAGAAGTTATTAAAACCGAATTGTCTCATGAATGCCTTATTAGATTTAGTAAACACCGGAAGTACAGGAAGAAAACGAAATGAAAGCATGTCAACCTATCGGAAGCATATTGGTGGATCTTGCAATTTTCCCAGCTTGTAATGGTTAACTTTAGTTAACTTTATCCATGAAATTAACTTTTTTGAAGCATTAAAAGTAAAGTATTAGAAGAAATCATCAATTATTATGGAAAGTACATACATGTAGTCTAGAAATAGATAGTAATATTACATGACGTGAATAGGCACTTAGCATACTGGTACACATTGAATTGAGCTGGGTTCGGTTATAATTATAGTCCGGTTAATATCACATTTTTTTTTTCCTGACAAAATAATTATTATATTAAGCGGGGTCCACTTGAATATCTTAAAAATAAACAATACTTTAAAATTTAGTGACCCATTTTAATGAATTTAATACATATTATTACCGATTCGATTATTGGCCGATCATCAGTTGGTTATAGTTAACCGATTATACCGATTAATCGATTATGATTCTCAACCGATTTGACAACACTACTGGTAAACAATGAGTCGGAAAAGGAGAAACAAAACAATTTTCAAGGATGGTCCGAAATCTTTGGATTTTTTTGGTTGTTGGCAATGTCATCCAAAATTTCAACCTTCTTTACGTAGCCTAAATGCATGGTGATGAGTATCTACATCTACGTACATTCCCGCCCGGTCAATAGACCTCTCAGTTCAGTGTATTCAAACTATAAGTTGTCAATTAATCAGTTTTACTGACAATGATTATACTGAACATGTTAGTAAATTTAACGTAATTACATATAGCTGCACAATTAAGGTAGAATTTAGATGTTGATCATAAAATAGATGTGGTGATAAATAAATAGAAGAAATTATAAGTACTAAAACTAAAAGTTTACTTAAAGTTTATTCATCTATCTAGACATTATAATCTTCAAAATACTGTCACTGTAAAAACTTCACATTTGAAGGAAAATGGATATCGATTGTTTAACGAAGGAAGGGTTAATTGGATGATAAAAGCATATATTATATTTATAAAAACAAACTTGAAAGACTTGTTTATGAACACTGTACATGTTCATTACATGAAATCTACAATACAAATACCTATACCTGGAAAGGAAGACGAAATTTATCAATTCTTTGAGGTACACATACATT